>JASFAX010004089.1:0-40390 GCA_030737875.1 Allium sativum | reverse complement strand
GATAATAATAGAATTAGACTTGTAGCCTATAACAAGGAAGTGGGCGGTCTTGGGGTTTTTGAAAATATTTAGTGAAGAAGAAGTTTAGCCTTAGAAAATGCCATCCTCAGGAATAAGAACTTGAAGCATGAAAATAAAAAACAGGCTTAAAATTTGGATTAGCTATTCTTGTTTGAATATGATCGTGTTTGGTTTACTTATGGGTATTTGTTTAATTTGTATAAATTAGCCCTTTTGTGGTTTTTCACAAAAGAGACTATATTTGAAATTATAAGGAATATACTCAAAATACAAAGGATGTGATGTGTAATTTTACGTATTTGCACATAGATTATACTATATATTCAAAATAAGACAATACCCATTCCTTGTAATTTAAATATGTAAATATGATTGTTTGGGCAAATTAATGGAAATATAACTAAAGACCCCAATGGGATTTAAATTCTAGCAAATTGGAGCATATGGAAGTATTCTAGGTATCATTATAAACTAGAGCATTAGTTCATTAGAATTGGAAATTTTGATTTAGGAAACTACTAAATTTTTGAGTTACATCTCATTCGAAGATTAAAGGACAAACTGAAGACACCCAAAGCTTTGGGAATAAAAAGAAGAGTTGCATCTTGAATCTCTTAGACAATAGGAATTATCTTTTTAGGAGTAGCGTAATTATCTTTTTCTTTAGTAGTTAGTGGGTACTCTCTTGAATAATTTCAAGGAAACCATATAAAATACCAAAGTGTCAATGGAATAACCATTGATAAATTTTCATTCGAACCTAATTTGTGGTTAGACTTTGGAAAAAGTATAATTTAATTAGGCAGCTTGTGAAGGATAAAGAGTCGATATTAAATTTTGGGAATTCCAAAAGTTAGAGGGATATATGATATTATGGATTATAGGACTCTATAACAGTTTTATGTTTGATGAGATACATTCACAGTACAACGAATTTTGGTAGGGCCTAATCAAGAAATAACGACAAAGACGGATCCTTGGGAATCTTGTGCCAACATAGATATTAGGGAGCATGGAATTTCAACATTCTGCAATATTTAGTTAGATTTGTTCGAGAAGATAAGAAGGGGAATTTGAGAGAAGGCGTGAAAATTTTAAATTTTGTAGTCTTTCTTGAAAGTTCAGGATTCTTTAATTTTATGTGGTTGCTAGATAGGATGGTAGGAGATGGTTGCAACACAAATGCACCGTGCACTCATATAGAAATAATATGCATGTTAGGAAGTTTTGCATACATCCAGTGTCACTTATTACACATACACGCTAGAACTGAGCTCATTTTAGCATGTCTGCAATACATAATTATTGTGAGTTATACATATTTATAAAATAACATGGGTGTATAACATGATTTTTTGGTGCGAAATGTGCTTTTGCTCCCTCAGAAAGATTTTGGGACGAAATCCCTTTTAAGGGGGGAGGAATGTGACACCCCGTAATAATTTACTGTAAATAGACTTAGATAATTAAATCAAGTATAAATAATAATAAATATTAATAGGCTATTAGGCTTAAAAAGGAATTTAGGATAATTAAGAATTGGGCTAAGACGGTATTGTAGTTGCGTTCGTGGCGAGATTCTGATCCATTTTCATATTTTATTTGTTGAAAACAAAGTCTGTATGCAAAAGTTATTAATTGATCAAGTTGTATGTATATATTAATACGTAAAGGTTTGAGTTTCAAATAAGTATATATATTTATACAAGCTGAGAATATATTAAATATGATAAGCATGAAAAGAATATTCCTTTTCATTTCAAACTTATATGTATACATTCACACATAACAGATGACAAGAAAAAATTAACTAAGGAAAGAAATTAAAGAATTAATCGAGAAACAATAAAAAAGTAACGTACAAGAGACAATTTCTCCTGGGCTCAACCCAGAAGAGGTGTTGATCAGCCCTCTAGGCGGGGTGTAGACCGGTAGGTCAACCGCCGTCCTAGGGAGGGTGTTGAACGCCCTTCTATAAGAAAGCCCAATGAAGGATGTTTTATATGGGCTTATTTATAAACACTATCAATCAGACTGCTTAGTTCTAATCAATTAAATCCAACGGTCTGAGTACACAATATCAACTATAAAAAGAGCCCAAACTCCTCACGCCAAACCCTATCTCCATCCTCTTCTCTGCCTCTGTCATCCTTTCTGCCATTGTTGAATATTCGAAAAAGAAATTAGGTTCTTCTTTTATACTCTTAATCTATTTCCACTTCTTCTATTCCACTCTATTTATATTTAGATTATTCGGAGATTTAGTTTTATACATATAAGAATTCTAATATATATGATTGTTATATAGATTTGGAAGGCTTGAGGCATACGTTCGTTATTGAAGACCAAATCCAAATTCTGTTCTATTCAATCTTACAACCTCTCTTCCTAGCAACTTTGTGAGTGGAATCAACTAAGCTACTATTTTCTATAGACTAATAGTTATATATTTAGATTGTTGGGCCTTGGGAGATTTGGGATATACGAAAATAAAACATGATTAAACCCCCTCCCCCTAAATCCTCCGTTTATTTTATTGTTTGTAGAAATGTTCAATCAAGTTATAATTGGGTTTTGGGTTGTTGTAATAGTAAAAAAAGACAAAATTCTTTTGTATGATCTTTTATATCATTTGAATTTTCTACATTTAATTGATTCCCTTTTATTTTATTTTATTGTAAGTTCACATGTTTGATTATTGGACAAAAGATTAAGATTTGGATATTTGTAAATTCAATAGGTTTGAATCTCTATTCCTTGAAATAGAGGATTTGAACGTATTATTTACTATATATCTAAATATTAATGTTTTACGAATAGACAAACATAACAAAATGAATCTATTCAAAATAGAAGTTATAAACATATAGTTAACAATATGTTCATCTTTTATTATTGTAATAACTAAGCCAAAACCTAGGTTGCAAGTTTACATGTTATTGTGATTGCTTTTCCCGTTTTATTGTCATATGCACACTTTTATGGATTGAGGAAAATATGGGAAATGTGACTTGTATACCTTAAGAATTCAGTAGGATTGACATTTCAAATATGTGGTAAGGATTTTAATCTCATTCGTTAAATTAACGTTTATATTTATGTATATCTATAACGTAATCAATGTATATAAATGTGTATTTAGTGCGCTACAAATATGATAAAAACATGAATAAAATTTAAATGTCCCTATGGGATCACAATGCTTATATGTGTGTGAGTCAATGGCTTAATTAATATTAAAGACACATAGACATGAGCTTAACCGTTACTTGTAGTATAAGTCTGTTTGGAACCGATCGGCATATCCAGCGTCTACAAGTAAATCTTATAAATGCAAGAGATCTAGGTGACATGGGACATTATAATTAATATGCTATGATGCGAAGTTAGGCCCAACTTGTAGTAGAAGTTTGCATGAAACTGCCCGAAAAATCCAACATCTACAACTGGTAGGCCTAATGTGAGATATCTAGAGAGTGTGTGTATGTTATGACACCCCACGTCCATTAATATAACTCATGTAGAGAATGCAATAAGTTTCGTGAAGTGTTATAGGTAAACAAACATAGAACATTACAAGATAGATGTAAAAGATAGCAGCGAAATTTAAAATTTTATTTTTAACATAATTCATAACACCGTGGTCCAAAATATCACAAGTTTGGAACCACATAAAAACCAATACAATAATATAAATAATATGTCTTGTACTTATCAGAGTACAGAAATACATAAAAGAAAATGCATAATTCCCCAAAAGAGACAAAGCCATAGTAGTAAAAGACAAGAACTGGAGCAATACTTCAAAAGCAGCTCCTAGCAAGATGATAACTGAGTCCTGATTAAGCCTGAGTATTCCCACCCTGAGAACCTTGGGGGGGGGGGGGGACGGAAGAAAGAAGAGGAAACAAAAAGGGTCAGACATAAGTCAGGCGAGTCCAGTTACTTTTAGCAAGTAAATAAGTAAAAGTAACATGACAGGCATATAAAGTGGATAAGAAAGATAACACCATAAAAGGTAGATATGACAAGGTAAACATGAAAATGTGTATATGCTTCTCTAATGATTACTCTGCACCAATACTAGCATACTGAGAAATGATACGATCCCAACAACTATAAGATGGTAGACTTAGGCATACGTCCAGTTGTACCCTAACTACTACCCAAATCGATCGGCTCCCTACTCCGTAGATACTCTGTGCCAGCCCCATAGTAGGAGGTATCACTTCCTAAAGTGGCAACCCTTCGTTGATGTGCACAGCCATACCTACTTGTGTCAGGGTCGTCCTATCCCGCTCTACCCGGCCCATGCATGCACATGTCCCCGATCGGTTTGCGCTGCCTACACTGTCGTCCCCATTTGGATCTCTTACATTCATCCCAGTAAGCATGCCACAACTCTGACCTAGTTCGGAGTGCTCGTTTGATACCTATTAAGGGTCAATGAATGAAACAGACCCCATACAATACGATGCAAGCTCTCCCCTTTGTCTTGTATCCCCTCTAGGATTTCTGCCGGTTATGCTTACCTAACAAGGTGTCTTTAATTACATAACCCTATCATTTCTATAAGTTATGCTTACCTTAAGATGACTTTAATTACATAAACCTCTCAGGTTAATATTGTGGGCCTATATATAAATATTACCAACCCCCTCAGATTTACTTAACCCACCCATTGTTCAAACATATTTACTTAACCCGTATTCAAACTCATGATCATACAATCCCTAAGGATACAACTAGGTTAAGTATTCAAGGTTTATTACCATATTTTTATTTATGGTGATAGTATGCTAGACCTTCTACGTTAAGCCTACCATTTGTGGATGTTGGACATGCCGAGTGGGTCCAGGCAGATTTATTCCACAAAATGGGCTTAACCTCGTGTCTTAACACGTCTCGTATTTGTGCACCTAGACCTCTCACATTAGATTCACCACTTTTGGTCGTTGGATATGCCGGGCGGTTCTGGGCAGGCTTCCACCACAAGTGTAATCTAACCTCGTGTTTAGGCGCAGTTGCAGTTTCTAAGTACTATAATCCTAGGAATTCCATTATTAGCCAATTTTACCTATTTCGTTATAGGTTACAGGTTTCATGCCCCTTTTCTCCAAATATGTTCATAGTGAATTATATGTCCAAACTCATATACATTATTCAAATTACGCCAATTTTCACCTTTTTACCAATTATGCCAAAATTCCCAATTCACAAGATATGCCCATTTTCAATGTTTTTCCCCTCGTTCCCAAACTAACATAATCACATAATTTAGCTGCATGCCTAGGCTCGATAGTAGCCTGGCTATATAAAACAAAAGGGAATGGGTGAAGGGAAGATGACAGAGATGATTATTCGAATAGAATTGACATAAACTTTTCATGGCATATTGTTAAGATGGACATTTAAGAACAGATCGGTGAACTTGTGATGATAAATGGATCCTAACATAGTAGTGGTGTCATAATAGGCATGATTAGATCTAAACTAGGATTTAGATGTCCAACACTTGACAGATCCAAATTAACCACAACATGATAGATACAAGATGATTCTAAATAATAAATTAGATCCATAAAAGTCGATCTAACATGATAAAGGTTGAGATCCAAGTAATAGATAATTCAAAGTATCATGGGTTCACAAATTACAATAGATCCGATATGATTCAGGGATTAACATGCACATATCCAAATTACAGTCCTATCATGTTTACTTTTCATTTATTTAAATCTAAAAGCGACTTGAAACTCACAGTGTTTGGAACTAGAACAATAGAAGGAGAAAAGTGAAGGTTTAATCTCAGATCTACACTTGAATCTCTAAACTTTGATGGCATAAGAAGAAAGAGTTTTGATTCAGTCCAGGCACCGGTAGCACTTAGGCCTCCATTGATTTTCAGTGAAGAAAACAAGAGAAATGAGCCTGTGTTTATAGCTTCCATCCCCAAAAATTGACCTGCCACCTAAGCCCTATGGGTTCGACCCATGGGTCGACACCGCTTGAGGGGTCGACCCCGGGGTCGACACCCCCTCTATGGGGTCGACTCCCCTGGGGCGGGAGATTTGCCGCCTACGGAATTTCAAATTTTGAACTAAAATTAGATTTTCTGATGAATTATATATATATATATATATATATATATATACACACACACAATTCCCTTACGCATATACAAACTTCAAACCTTTATAGCTTATTCATACGGTGTCCGTTTTATGCAGACCAAATGTCTATCCTGACCAAAATTTCGAGACGGACGCAATGGCGCTGTCCGTTCCCCTTCATTTTGAATATTAAATTAATTATTATTTGATTTATCATCTTTTAGTGTTATTAAAAATTACGGTGTGTTACATTCTCCCCTACTCAAATGGTATCGTCCCCGAAGTCTCCAAGTTAAGAAGAATGTATATCCTACCATCCATCACCCATCTACCCACCCACCACTCACTGACATCTGTTGTTCTTAAAGACTTCTAATGCTTATATGAACATATGAAAAGGTGTGTGTATATGTCCTAACACTAATGCAAAGATCAAGCGGTCTACTGATTAATTCGACCTCCTTAATACAATGTATGTTAGTGTCATGAATACAACATGTATGCAATAATCCTATTATAACATGTAAGTTCTATATGGGTGCTCAATCATCCGTCCAAATGCAATATCCATATGGTGATACATACATTTCCATCCATTAAAAGAAAGAAAATGCACACACGTCCATATGTAGTATGAGAGTGATTGAGCCGATCTAGTGCCTAATATGTGTGTATATGCATCCATGAGCAACTACTAGCAAACACTTGCATCCATCAAACATAACATGTCTCAAACACATGTTTACATCCATGAGATTCCTACCTAAAAGTCAAAGATTCGATCGATAGGATATACTTAAATGATAGAAACAAGCATAAATAAAAACTTTCGAAAAGGAGTTAAGAACATACCCTTGAAAAGAAAAGGGTATGAAGAACAAATCTTGTCTTCAGTCTCCCAAGTTGCATCCTCTGGGTTATCTCTCCACTGAACTTTCATCAACTTGACCTCCCTATTGCGTAACTTCTTAACTTATGATCCAAGAACACGGGAAGGAACTCGTCTGACTGTCGCCTCCCGTTTCACCTCTACTTCTTCCAATACACTCAGTTCATCTACTTCCGTGGTATCATGCAAACACTTCCACAAGTGAGAAACGTGGAAAACATCATGAACGCCGGATAGTCTCTCTGGCAGCTTTACTCTATAGGCCATTTGTTCAATCCTTTTTGTTATGGGAAATGGCCTTAAGAATCTTGGTGCCAACTTCCCTACAGATCTGAAGCGAACCACAAGCCTCAAAGGTGACACTTTAATGAAAACCATATCTCCTACTTCAAATTCAATGTCAGTCCTTCTTTTGTCTACGTAGGATGTCTGCCTATCTTGAGCGGCCTTCATTCGACGTGTCTAATAAGATCAATCTTCTCGGGTGTTTCTCTAACCATATTTGGTCCAAGCAATAGCCTTTCTGTAGATTCCCACCAACAAGTCGGTGACCTACAATGTCGTCCGTATAATGCTTCGAAGCGTGCTATGCCAATGCTAGCTTGATAACTATTGTTATAGGCAAACTCTACTAAAGGAAGATGCTCTTCCCAAGTCCTTCCAAAGTCTAGGATAGACAGCCTCAAAAGATCCTCAAGAATTCTGTTCACCCTCTCCTTTTGTCCATCGGTCTAAGGATGATAAGCGGTGCTCAAACATAACTGTGTACTATTGCTTCTTGCAAACTCCTCCAAAATTCACTAGTGAAGATGAGGTCATGATCGCTTACGATGCTGGAAGGTGCTCCATGAAAATGGACTATCTCGCAAACATAAATTGCTGCCAACCAAGCTGTCGTCCTCTTACTCTTAACTGGAATAAAATGAGCGCTCTTAGTAAGTCTATCTACTACCACCCAAATACTGGTGTTGCCTTTCTTTGATCTAGGCAAACCATCTATGAAATCCATAAAGACGCTCTCCCACTTCCACTGTGGAACCTCCAAAGGAAGAAGTAAACCAACAGGCTTCTTTTGTTCAACTTTGACTTGCTGACAAACTAAACATTGTGAAACAAACTCTGCCGCATCCTTCTTCATCCCAGCCCAAAAGAAAACCCTCTTCATGTCCTTATTCATCTTATCATCGCCTGGATGAATAGTCATCTTAGAATGATGGGCTTCTTCTAGTACTGCCTTTAGCAAACTTCCAGTTTGAGGAACACAAAGCCTTCCATCTCGTCGCAACCACCCTTTATCGTCAATGGAATATCTATTGTGGTGACTAGAAGTCTCGCCTTTTCTGAGCCTATCCAAGATGTCTGAAATATATGGATCATCTCGCTGTGAGGCTCCTATATGATCCATAAGAGTAGGTCGAATCTCTAGCGATGCAACCAAACCAGGCAAAAGCTCGGTGGAGGTCTAAAGTCAAATGTCGATATGAACTTCAAACTTTTCCTTTCCACAAATAGAGGACTTAAAGTCATCCTCTGTCTACTCAGTGCGTCTGCCAGCACATTACTCTTGCCAGGGCTATAAAAAATCTCGAAGTTATAGGTTGGTAAGAACTCCATCCATCTTTAATGCCTCAGGTTAAGATCTTTTTGTGAAAACAAGTACTTGAGAGATTTATGATCAGTGTACAACTCGAACTTCTCTCCAAACAAATAATGATGCCACATCTTAAGTGCGAATACTATGGAAGCTAGCTCTAAATCATGGGTTGGGTAGTTCTTCTCATGAACTCTTAGCATTCTTCCCCCATAACATACTACCCTTCCTTCTGGCATCAGAACCACGCCAAGCCCTGCACCACATGCGTCGGTGTATACTGTAAACACTTTATTCCCATCGGGCAAGGTCAAGACTGGGGATGTTGTCAGAGCCCTCTTTAGTCGTTGGATAGCAACATCATAATCTATATCTCATGAAAACGCTTAGTTCTTCTTTATCAGCCTGGTAAGTGGGGCTGATATCTTTGCGAAGTCCATAATGAACTTCCTATAATAGCCTGCTAACACCAAAAAGCTTCTCAGCTCCATTGCATTCTTTGGAAATTGTCAATCCTAAACTGTAACCACCTTTGTGGGATCTACTGCTATCCCTCCTACAGAAACCACATGCCCTAGGAATCTAACCTCTTCTCTCTAAAAAATGGCATTTGGAGAATTTTGCCTTAAGCTGATGTGCACGGAGAGTTTTCAAAACATCCTTTAAATGTTGGGCATGCTCTTCTTCGCTCTTTGAGAAGATCAAGATATCATCAACAAAGACCACGACAAATTTATTTAGAAACCCCAAAACACCCTACTCATCAGATCAACAAAATAGGCGGGTGCATTCGTCAACCCAAAAGGCATTACAAGCCATTCAAAGAAACCATATGGAATCCTATAAGCGGTCTTATTTATACTGTCCTCAGCCACCCTCAACTGATGGAACCCCGTGGCCAAGTCTAACTGAGAAAATACCGAGGCACTAACAAGTTGGTTAAACAAGTCATCTATCCTCAGAAGTGGGTGCCTGTTCTTCTTAGTGAGTTTATTCAACTCTCTATAGTCCACACACAATTGAAGTAAACCATCCGCCTTAGTCGCGAATACTACTGGAGCACCCCATTCAGATATGATTCGCCTGATAAACCCTTTCTCAAGTAGCTCCTTCCTTTCCCTTGGGGCCATATGGCGCACTGCTAATGCAGCTGGCTTTGCATTGTCCACCAAATATATATACGAAAATCGATTTCGCGTCTCGGGGGTAAGTTCCGTATCTCATCAAAAAATCAGGATAATCCCGGACTATTGGAACAGATTGCAGATCATCGATAGAAGCATCAAGAGTCTTTAGGAAACTAAGCATAACCGATCCTTGTGGGTCACAAGAAGTCTCGAGGGTCCTCCCATGACATGTCAGAAGCCTAACCACCCTCTTCTCACAATCCAGAATGGCACCACACATGGCTAGCCAATCCATTCCTAGAATCAACCCATAGCCCATAAAACCGAGCACATACGCGTCACATCCAAACTCGACGCCTAAGATAGATATTCTCAAACACCAACAAATCACAGACAAATGAGCCAAACCACCAATGGGATTTGAGACAACAATGAGATCCACTATCATACTAGTATTTAAGTGCAGAGATTCAACCACAGAACTAGATATAAATGAATGTGAAGCGCCAGAATCAAAAAGAGTTCTTATAGGATGACTGGAAATAGAAATCAAACCTTCCACAGAAATTTTCCTACCTCTATCTGGAGCACTGATCGCGAGAGCATGCACCTGCCCTCCAGAAGCTCCTGCCCTTTGAGCTTGTCCCTGTGATCCCTGTTTCTTCCGGCACTCCCTAGCAAAGTGTCCGACCTCTCCACAATTGAAGCAAGTATTCTTACTTCTTTTGCAGTCCTTAACCAAGTGACCTTCTCGTCCACAACTGTGACATTTCCTCTTATCCTTAGCCTTATCATTCTTTCTGCTTTTCTTCTGTTGTTGTTGTCCTTTCTTGGGCCATACCTTCTTGTTTTGTGTTTCCTCAACCTTAGCCCCTTTCTTTTCACCTTTAACTTGAACTTTATCTATGTTCCCTTCTTGGACATCATTTTTCCCCTCCTTGGGCTGTGCTCCTTAGCCCTAACTCCCTTATTCTCCTTTTTACCATCCTTGCGTAACAAGCTAACAAGTCTCCCGAAAGATGCCTCCATCGCATGGAAATCCTTACAAAGCTCGAGAAAATTAGCCGTAGGTGAAACTACTGCGGCTATAGATGGAGGTTAGGCACTTCATTGCCCTTCGACATGTGTCGTAGTTTTAACATGCCTATGGAACCATGCCATAATGGGGACACTTTTCGGGAAGAATCGGTTCCCCAGACAAAAAGGAAAAAGGAATCAAGCGGAGAATCGAGAGATATTTCATATGGCTTTGGGGAATATTTTTTTCAAAACAGACTTTTCTTTTTGAAAAATGCTTTCTTTTAAAACCTTTTTGAAAATAGTTTTCAAAAACTTTTATCTAATCTGGTCACCTTCAGCTCTGATACCAAGTGTGACACCCCACGTCCGTTAATGTCACTCATTAAGAGAATGCATTAAATTTCGTGAAGCGTTATAGGTAATCAGACACAGAACATTACAAGACATATATAAAAGATGGCAGCGGAATTTAAAATTTTATTTCAAACATAATTCATAACATCGTGGTCCAAAATATCACAAGTCTGGAACTACATAAAAACCATTACAATAATATAAAGCTTATGTCTTGTACTTATTAGAGTACAAAAATACATAAAAGAAAAAGCATAATTCCCCAAAAGAGACAAAGCCATAGTAGTAAAAGACAAGAACTTGAGCAATACTTCAAAAGAAGCTCCTAGCAAGATGATAACTGAGTCTTGATTAAGCCTGAGTATTCCCACCCTGAGAACCGGGGGGGGGAACAGAAGAAAGAAGAGCAAACAAAAAGGGTCAGACGTAAGTTTGGCGAGTCTAGTTATTTTTAGCAAGTAAATAAGTAAAAGTAGAATGATAGGCATATAAAGTGGATAAGAAATATAATATAATAAAAGGTAGGCATGACAAGGTAAACATGATAGAGTGTATATGCTTCTCTAATGATTACTCTGCACTAATACTAGTATACCAAGAAATGATATGATCCCAACAACTATAAGATGGTAGACTAAGGCATACGTCCATAAGTACCCTAACTACTACCCTAATCGATCGGCTCTCTACTTCGTAGATACTCTGTGTCAGCCCCACAGCAGGAGGTATCACTTCCTAAAGTGGCAACCCTTCGTTGATGTGCACAGCCATACCTACTGGTGTCAGGGTCGTCTTAGCCCCCTCTACCCGGCCCATGCACGCAAATGTCCCCGGTCGGTTTGCGCCGATTACACCGTGCTCCTCGTTTGGATCTCTTGCATTCATCCTAATATGCGTGCCCCAACTCCGACCTAGTTCGAAGTGCTCGTTTAATACCTATTAATGGTTACCGATTGAAATGGGTCCCACATAATATGATACAAGCTCTCCCCTTTGTCTTGTATCCCCTCTAGGATTTCTACCAGTTATGCTTACCTAACAAGGTGTCTTTAACTACATAAATCTATCATTGCTACAAGTTATGCTTACCCTAAGGTGTCTTTAATTACATAACCCCTCAGGTTAAGTTTATGGGCCTATATATAAATATTTCCCACTCCTTCAAATTTATTTAACCCACCAACTATTCAAACATATTTACTTAACCCCTATTCAAGCTCATGATCATACAATCCCTATGGATTCAACTAGGTTAAGTATTCAAGGTTTATTACCATATTTTTATTTATGGTGACCGTATGCTAGACCTCCCACATTAAGCCTACCAATTGTGGATGCTGGACATGCTGGGCGGGTCCGGGGAGACTTATTCCACAAAATGGGCTTAACCTCGTGTCTTAGCACGTCTTGTATTTGTGCACCTAGACCTACCACATTAGATTCACCACTTGTGGTCGCTGGATATGTCGGGCAGTTCCGAGCAGGCTTCCACCACAAGTGTAATCTAACCTTGTGTCTAGGCGTAGTTACAGTTTCAAATTACTGTAATCCTAGGCATTCTATTATTAGCCAATTTTACCTATGTCATTATAGGTTACAGGTTTCAGGCCCTTTTTCCCCAAATATGTTCATAGTGAATTATATGTCCAAATTCATATATATATACACACACACACACACATTATTCAAATTACGCCAATTTTCACCTTTTTACAAATTATGCCCAAATTCCCAATTCACAAGATATGCCCAATTTCAATGTTTTTCCCCTCGTTCCCAAACTAGCGTAATCGCATAATTTAGTGGCATGCCTAGGCTCTATAGTAGCTTGGCTATATAAAATAAAAGGGAAAGGGTGGAGGGAAGATGACAGAAATGATTATTCTAACAGAATTAACATAAAATTTTCATGGCATAATGTTAAGATGAACATATAAGAACAGATCGGTGAACTTGTGTTAATAAATGGGTCCCAATATAGTAGGGATGTCATAATAGGCATGATTAGATCTAAACTAGGATTTAGATGTCTAACACTTGACAGATCCAAATTAACCATAACATGATAGATACAAGATGATTCTAAATAATAAATTAGATCCATAAAAGTAGATCTAACATGATAAAAGTCAAGATCCAAGTCATATATAATTCAGAGTATCATGGGTTCACAAATTACAATATATCTAATATGATTCAGAGACTAACATGCACAGATCCAAATTATAGTCCTTTCATGTTTACTTTTTATTTATTTAAATCTAAAAGAAACTTGAAACTCACAGTGTTTGGATCTAGAACAACAGAAGGAGAAAAGAGAAGGTTGAATATTAGATCTACACTTGAATCTCTAAACTTTGATTGCATAAGAAGAAAGAGTTTTGATTCAGTCAACGCACCGGTAGCACTTAGGCCTCCATTGATTTTCAGTGAAGAAAACAAGAGAAATGAGCCTGTATTTATAGCTGCCAGCCCCAGAAATCGACCTTCCACCTCAGCCTTAGGGGGGTCGACCCCAGCATCGACACACCCTCTATAGGGTCGACTCCCCTAGGGCGGGAGATTTGCCGCTTACGGAATTTCAAATTTTGAACTGAAATTTAATTTTCTGATGAATTATATATATATATATATATATATATATATATAATTCCCTTGTGCATATACAAACTTCAAACCTTCACAGCTTCTTTATACGGTGTCCGTTTTACGCAAACCAAACGTCTATCCTGACCAGAATTTCGAGACGGACGTAATAGCACAGTCCGTTTCCCTTATTCTGAATATTAAATTAATTATTATTTTATTTATCCTCATTTAGTGTTATTAAAAATTACGGGTGTTACATATGTTGTGTGTGTGAAGTAGGTCTGCCTGGGGAAAAGGTATTAAGTGACTGAACAATCTCTTATTAAGTATTAATTGGTTAGAATTGGGTTCGTCTAAGGTTTACTCTTTGGTTCAGGACCTAAGTTATTGGTGCCGCCCTTGGGAAGTAAACAGTTGTTGGCTTCTCCTTTCTCCTATATGGTATTAACTGGTCCTAATAGACGATAATGTGTGTAGGGGTAGTTCTCCAGGTGTGACACCTCACATCCCTTAACGTCACCCATATGAGGATGCATAAGTTTCATGAAGTACAATAGGTATAAAGTAACAAAGCAGAGACAAATTGTAGTAACCCTCATTTTTTAGCTGTTGAACAATTTATTTATTTAATTTTTAAATATCGATTTATCGATATCGGGAACGTGAATTAAATAATATTGATTATTTGATTAATAATTATAATATAATAATATATTATAATGTCGAAATAGTCGGAAATAGTGAAATTCACAATATCGTGTGAATTGAATAGCATACGAGATTTGGTGGAGTTTCGATTCGAAATATAATAACGATTATATTGAATCAACGACAGTTGAACGTATAATTTTATTTTAATTAAAATCGAGCTTTAAATGGCGCTGCAGTTCGCTATTTGGCGATTTGAACTTCAACTGAATGTACAGGATTCGTTTTAAGCCGGATTTCTGTGAAACAAGAAACGTGCGGAGCTGGTGGAGTATATCTTTCTAGTGGAAGAGAAAAAACGGGATTTCGTCGTGTAGATTTTGATGTATGTCCAAATCAAATTTCAGAAAAGTCGCTGTAGAATTCCTTTATAATTCGCAACGCTTTATTTACGTTATAAAAGGATTTTCGATATAAATTGAATATCGATAAATCTAAAATACGAAATATCAAAATGTAAATTCTAATATGATATTCTAGAGCCGTACGACATCATCTGTGGATATATACGAGAATATTAATTTATTAATATTAATTTTAATAATATTTAAATATATTTATATATTTAAATGGGTCATCCAGAGCTTTAAAAATAGCCGGTTTTGCAAACGAAGTCGGAATTCGACGAAAATAATTTTTTTGGGTCCGCAATGTTAAATTATTGCTAGGGTCCAGTTTTCGTGATTTTTAGAGTCACTGTGTGACCGTACGGATTTTTAGAGTGAGAAACAGTCAGTATTTTGACAGTTAAAAATACGCTGTGTGAGCATACGAAGTCGGAATTCGACGAAACCAGTTTTGTTGGGACCGTAATGTCAAACTCTAGCTACATGTCAATTTTCGTGATTTTTGGGTATCGTATGTGATCACAGGAATTTTTAAAGGACAATACAAATAGCGATGGCTTATATTTTAATATAATAATAAATATAATAAAAATATTTAAAATGTCCTATATAATCCCCATCTCCTTCTAAACTTAATTCTCACTTGCTCAGGTCAACACAAATAAACCCGCCGCATTTTTCCATCTTCATAGTAAATCTCACGAGCAAAGAAAAAATCGAAATCAAATGGAAATAAAATCCTAAAATCCTCTAATACATATATTCGGGTTCACATCAACTTGCTCTTAGATCAGGAGTTCCTTTTAAGTAGTTCGGTCAACCTTTGGTGCTAGACAGTTTTGTACAGTGAGAATTAGGGTTCGATTTCCTGGGAACTGTAGCCTTTTGTTTGTAGAATCGAGTTTATACTTGGATTGAGAGTGGAAAACCGTGTCGGGTGTGATCATTTCGTGAGGATCTGTGATGAAAGTCGTCGCTGTTTGTACTAACGACGGGGAAAAAACCCTTCTGACGCATTTCTGAACGGGAGGCCGAGATGCCTGAGGTAGGGAGGGAGGTGATGAGCTCGCGAAGTGGGAAGTTAGGATGGGTTTTGTTTTGGATTTCGGTGGAGTGATGGAAGTTTGTGAACGGAGCAAAGAATCGAATCATTTTACTGGAGTTCGGAGTGCTGTTGGGAAGTCATCGTGGAAGATGGAATACCAGGCAAACCGGTCTGGGCTTATGACGTGGCATTGGGCCGAAGAAAATGGGGGTAAAGCCCATTATTATTTTATGGTTTAAAGTTCAAGTTTAATTCAAAATAGTATACTAACTTGTAAATCAAATATCTCGGTCATACGAAATCAGAATCGCGAACCGTCAGTCACGTTGGGACCGTATGGACGAGAGCTTCACAATGGAGCTGACTGGAAGTGGATTCGAGCTCGTTTGAATTTATGGCGAAATAAATTGTTCGATTCAAATCAAAACAAACAATTTATCGTTTTTAACGATGAACTGCAAATGTGAGTAAATCTCACTAACTCTGAACAGTTTATAATTTCATGTTGTATTGTTAGAACTGTTAAAATTGTCTGTTCGACTGTGTATTGATTGTTTGATTGAACTGCTAGTCAGTTAGTTAAATTTCTATATTGATTCTGCTTAACAGAATATATCATATGGAACTGAAAGTGATGTTATCTATATTGTCTAACATCTGTGATGCAGGGAAACAGGTTGGAGGAATCCGACTGGATTCCTCAACAGTTATTTTATTGTTTTTCATATATTTTGATATATGATGTGAATTATAACCTGTTGTTGATTGTATATGTTTGGATGATATTGATCATTGACAGTTGGTTGTTTAAAAACAATAGAAAACACTGAAAATGTAGAAAGGGGATTTTCAATATTTATATTGAAAATGAATCTATTTATAAAATCGAAGGATTTTATAAAAGGATATTTATTTAGAAATAAATAAATAAAATAAAGGAATATTTATTTAGATTAAATAAATAGAATAAAGGATATTTAATTAGGGATTAAATAATTAGAGTTATAAAGGAAAATCTATTTAGGAAAATAAATAGATTATACAAAAGGAAATCTATTTAGGAAATAAATAGAAGTTAAAATAAATAGAAATAAAAGAAAAGTTAGTTAGACGGATATAAATATTCGAATCAAGTTAGTTAAGTGGTCAAACCAAGCTAGTCGAACCAAACTAGTCAAGCTAGTCGAACCAATCGAGTCAAGATGGTCGAGTCAAACCAACCGAGTCGAGCTGGTCGAGTCGAACCAATCGAGTCAAGTTGGTCAAGTTAGTCGAACCTGGTCAGTCGAGTCGAGTAAATCAAACTTAGTTAATCGAAAGGAGTTTATCGATTTAGTTAATCGATAGGAGTTAATTGATTTAGTCAATCGAGGTGAGTTAATCGGTTTTAATGAATCGAGAAGAGTTAGTCGAATATGGTATTCGAACCAAATGGTCAAACCAAGTGGTCGAATCTGGTTAGCCAAACCTGGTCAGTCAAACCAAATGGGTCAGGTTAGCCAAACCTGGTCTGTCAAACCAAATGGGTCAGGTTAGCCAAACCTGGTCAGTCAAACCAAATGGGTCAGGTTAGTCAAACCTGGTCGGTCAAACCAAGTTAGTCGAGTTAGCCGAATAGGGTTAGTCAAATAGAATTAATCGATTAGGGTTAAACCATAGAACTAATCGATTAGAGTTAAACCAATAGAGTTAGTCGAGCCTAGTTAATCAAATCGAATTGGTCGAACCAAGTAAGTCGAGTTAGTCGAGTCAAGTTAAGTTAGTCGAGTTAGAGTTATCGATGTTAGTTTCATCGAAAGGAGTTATCGATGTTAGTTTCATCGAAGGGAGTTATCAATTATAGTTTAATCGAAGTGATATTTTCAAATATGAGATATTTGAAAAGGAAGAATTATCGAATATTAGTTATTTGAAGAGAGATTATCGAATATCGTTTTATTCGAAAGAAGTTAATCGAATATAGCTTATTCGAAGAAGAATTAATCAAATAGAGATTTCTCGAAGAGAGTTAATCGGCAAATTCGATTATATCGAATTCAGGAAAGTACTTATACTTTCCAGTGTTTAAATAGAGATTTATTTATTTATAAATAAATAAGTGTTAGGTTAATTATTTACTAATAGGAATAGAAGTTATAATTAAAGTTAGATAATTCGAAAGTAGGGATTATAACGTTATCGTTATAACCAATGTTTTACATATAGAAGTGGAGTAGTAAAATTGAATCCGAGAAAGGCGTAAAGAAGTTGTTAAAGATTAAAAGATAAACTTTGACCATTTCGAAGTTATAACATTGTTCAGTTAAGGTCTGAGAGGTAATTATACCCCAACTTGAGTGACTTCCTTCTTAACTAAGAAATGGTAAGGTTTGATCGTAAAGGAGTTTTGGAAATGTTTTCCAAACGAGAATCAGAAATGTTTTCTGATAAAAGAAAATAAGAATTTAGAATATATGGAAACAAGAGATAAGTAAATAAATGAACTAAAGAGTTTAATGTTAAATGATGTTTGTTCGATATAATTTCCATCTGGGAATAATATCGTTGTTTGCACACTTGTTTTTCTTTGATGGTTAAATCACAGACTATCGAAGTTTTGACCATTTTAACGTTGTTAATATGGAGAGACCGGTTGGATTTTTATCCAAAGAACCACTCTGTATTGGCATAAGCGTCGCGAAATCATATATGCCAAAGATAATTGAAGACGGAGTAAAATGCAAGGGCTATCCTGTTTACAGAATAGTGCCTTCGGTTTGTCCAGTCCCAGGACAACTTGTATGGACGAAGGTCTGACAGAGTATATCCAATGGATCGCGTAAGTTGATCTGTTCAAACGTATTCACGTTTGGTGGCGGAGGAATTCGTTTCTCTTAGCTGTATACCCGTGTTATTTTTGGATAAGTCAATTTGTGATTTGGCGGGTATGACGATGTGACATTTCTAAGTGAATGAAGATGGATGTCTGACATAGTATTTCCAGACGATCACGTACATTGATTTCTCCAACCGTACCAAGAGTGGAAGCGGAGAAGGAATCTTCTTTTAGCTAATACATAATGTATTGTTGAGGACGTCAATCGGTGATTGGATGGATTTGACAATGTGGCATTCGAAGTGAATCTATTGTGATGATAAAGCGTAGCTTCTAGCCTCACATCCGGTAAATGACAGAAATCGGGCAGGCAGCAGGGCTAAGTCGGTCGCACCGAAGTACGGTGTATAATCACCTATCTAGTGAATATTCATTTGTTTCTTAAATCTATCAATGATGTCCCATATATATACGGGAACGGTTGCTGATCCCAACCGTTGGTGATGTACATTCGATACACTCAAGCGAAATGAGTGGTCGGTCATGTGTGGCTGAGTTGCAAGATGTTCTTGTTGAACCCCAGTGTATCGTTCCTAGAGTACACTGATCGGAAGGTGGTTCCATACCTTGTCATAGTTGGAAATCCATTACCCAATACGTGCTTGCGTTTTTGATTGTATACTATATATGTAGTAACGTGAGATGCAAGCGTTTCTACTAGACTGATATTTATTTGTACTTAGACATTATTATAATATCAGAATGATATTGCTTTGAAAAGTTATTTGGATTCTCATAAGGAAAAAGCCCGTTCCGTATTCACGGCGTGGTCTTATGAGATATCATATACCTGTTTAAATGATTTGAGTTTATTCACACCAGTCACATGACTGACCCGGAGTTTATTTTTTTTCCCTAAACTCTTGGGTGCCTAAATTTGTACGGGCAGTCAAGTAGTCGGGATTTTACAGATACACTTGGAGAGCTTGGAGTAGGAGGCTTCAGGATTCTATAGCTATTATTATTTCCGCTGTTGTTGTAAGTGTTGTACTCTGATAAGTGTTATTGTATACATATACTGATGTTATTTCAAAGATATGTTATGTTATATTTTATTCGTTCCGCTGTGAGATTCGTGTTTACTCTGATGATGATGTTCTTCTTCTTCTATTCTATAAGTTCTATCTTATCTATTCTCACCTTCTAATTTCTTTCATTAAATACCGGGATTTTTCGATCTTTTGGTTATCGACGTCGAGCTTACGTCGATAACCAAAGTCGCTCAAAAATCCGGGTCACTACAGTTGGCATCAGAGCTTAAGTTAAGAATTACTTGGCTCTGTGGCGTGATTCAGTAGAGATGGGAATAGTAATATCCTAGACTGAGTTTGAGTGTATATATACGAGTGAACGTATTTGTTAGTTAATATAAAATGATTTTATATTGTGGAGTTTTATTGGTTGAGTTGTTTGGGAATTCTGGTCGATCGGTTTGATCCACTGTATCGATAGGGGTTACTAAACACTCGAATACGATGAACCGTCATAGTATGTTTTGAAAGAGGGTAAATGGAATAATTTTACCCGAATATATTTGATATAGTATATTGGTTGTGTTGGTTGTTATTATAATCGAGTAAGATTATAAAAAGGTAAAATGATTATAAATAACTAATCAGAATTCATATAAGTAAAGTATATGAAATAAAATGAAGAAAAATATGAATTTAAATCAGATTGGAATTAAAATAAGGAAATTTTATGTTCTTGGGAGATTTTGAAAACGTTTTTCAAACTGAAGGTGATATAGTATTGAACTCACTTCGATAGCTGGAAAATAGATTCTGATGATGAATCGCGACATCATCAGTGTTCATTTTCGAGTTCTAAGTGGCGGACTACTACCAAAGGTTTTGTTTTTGAATTGTTTTGAGAAAATAAGTTGTTTAGAAATTCAAAGGTTTTGAATTGGCATTGTAATTTCAAATTGATTTGAAATAGACCCAGGAAATTAAGTTTTGGAATTTAATTTTAACTTATGAAGTTAAATAGAATAAGATAGTAGAAATAAATTGAAATATTAACTTGAACTAAGTTAAATAGAATTGAATTGGATTAGAGAATAATCTGTTATGGAATTGGGTTGATGAGTTAAGAATTTGAAATTTGATATTCGGGTTCGAATGAAATTCGATTTGGTTTTGAGGATATGAACTGATTGGAATTTGATGGAAATAACACTGGTATATGCTGAGTTGATAGCATATGGAAGTGATAGAGTTGATATTCCCAACAAAAAGGTACCAGTTTATATTATATATGGATATGAGATTTATGAGCCGAATTGGCAAGCCGCTAGGCTGTTTGATTTTCTTTTGGGTTAAAGAAGGCCCAGAGAGGCGAGTTGGAGTTTGAGATATTGACCAGTACAAAGGAGGTGCTGGCAAAAATTTTCGAAAAGTTAAGGTGTTAGAAAATTTTCAGAATTTTTGAAAATTTAGTTAGTCGGAATAAATTAATATTTTAGTCGATATTAATTGGTTCAGTTGAAACCGGAGACAAGAGGTAAACAGATAAAATTTTACCTAGAAGATAGGGTCATCCCCTGGCTTAGCAATTTCGAGGACGAAATTTTATTAAAGGGGAAGATTGTAGTAACCCGCATTTTTTAGCTGTTGAACAATTTATATATTTAATTTTTAAATATCGATTTATTTATATCGGGAACGTGAATTAAATAATATTGAATATTTAATTAATAATTATAATATAATAATATATTATAATGTCGAAATAGTCGGAAATAGTGAAATTCACAATATCGTGTGAATTGAATAGCATACGAGATTTGGTGGAGTTTCAATTCGAAATATAATAACGATTATATTGAATCAACGACAGTTGAACGTATAATTTTATTTTAATTAAAATTGAGCTTGAAATGGCGCTGCAGTTCGCTATTTGGCGATTTGAACTTCAACTGAATGTATAGGATTCGTTTTAAGCCGGATTTCTGTGAAACAAGAAACGTGTGGAGCTGGTGGAGTATATCTTTCTAGTGGAAGAGAAAAATCGTGATTTCGTCGTGTAGATTTTGATGTATGTCCAAATCAAATTTCAGAAAAGTCACTGTATAATTCCTTTATAATTCGCAACGCTTTATTTACGTTATAAAAGGATTTTCGATATAAATTGAATATCGATAAATCTAAAATACGAAATATCAAAATGTAAATTCTAATATGATATTCTGGAGCCGTACGACATCGTCTGTGGATATATACGAGAATATTAATTTATTAATATTAATTTTAATAATATTTAAATATATTTATATATATAAATGGGTCATCCAGAGCTTTAAAAATAGCCGGTTTTGCAAACGAAGTCGGAATTCGACGAAACTAATTTTGTTGAGTCCGCAATGTTAAATTATTGCTAGGGTCCAGTTTTCGTGATTTTTAGAGTCACTGTGTGACCGTACGGATTTTTAGAGTGAGAAACAGTCAGTATTTTGACAGTTAAAAATACGCTGTGTGAGCATACGAAGTCGGAATTCGACGAAACCAGTTTCGTTGGGACCGTAATGTCAAACTCTAGCTACATGTCAATTTTCGTGATTTTTGGGTATCGTATGTGATCACAGGAATTTTTAAAGGACAATACAAATAGCGATGGCTTATATTTTAATATAATAATAAATATAATAAAAATATTTAAAATGTCCTATATAATCCCCATCTCCTTCTAAACCTAATTCTCACATGCTCAGGTCAACACAAATAAACCCGCCGCATTTTTCCATCTTCATAGTAAATCTCACGAGCAAAGAAAAAATCGAAATCAAATGGAAATAAAATCCTAAAATCCTCTAATACATATATTCGGGTTCACATCAACTTGCTCTTCGATCTGGAGTTCCTTTTAAGTAGTTCGGTCAACGTTTGGTGCTAGACAGTTTTGTACAGTGAGAATTAGGGTTCGATTTCCTGGGAATTGTAGCCTTTTGTTTGCAGAATCGAGTTTATACTTGGAATGAGAGTGGAAAACCGCGTCGGGTGTGATCATTTCGTGAGGATCTGTGATGAAAGTCGTCGCTGTTTGTACTGACGACGGGGAAAAAACCCTTCTGACGCATTTCTGAACGGGAGGCCGAGATGCCTGAGGTAGGGAGGGAGGTGATGAGCTCGCGAAGTGGGAAGTTAGGATGGGTTTTGTTTTGGATTTTGGTGGAGTGATGGAAGTTTGTAAACGGAGCAAAGAATCGAATCATTTTACTGGAGTTCGGAGTGCTGTTGGGAAGTCATCGTGGAAGATGGAATACCAGGCAAATGGGTCTGGGCTTATGACGTGGCATTGGGCCGAAGAAAATGGGGGTAAAGCCCATTATTATTTTATGGTTTAAAGTTCAAGTTTAATTCAAAATAGTATACTAACTTGTAAATCAAATATCTCGGTCATACGAAATCAGAATCGCGAACCGTCAGTCACGTTGGGACCGTATGGACGAGAGCTTCACAATGGAGCTGACTGGAAGTGGATTCGAGCTCGTTTGAATTTATGGCGAAATAAATTGTTCGATTCAAATCAAAACAAACAGTTTATCGTTTTTAACGATGAACTACAAATGTGAGTAAATCTCACTAACTCTGAACAGTTTATAATTTCATGTTGTATTGTTAGAACTGTTAAAATTGTCTGTTTGACTGTGTATTGATTGGTTGATTGAACTGCTAGTCAGTTAGTTAAATTTCTATATTGATTCTGCTTAACAGAATATATCATATGGAACTGAAAGTGATGTTATCTATATTGTCTAACATCTGTGATGCAGGGAAACAGGTTGGAGGAATCCGACTGGATTCCTCAACAGTTATTTTATTGTTTTTCATATATTTTGATATATGATGTGAATTATAACCTGTTGTTGATTGTATATGTTTGGATGATATTGATCATTGACAGTTGGTTGTTTAAAAACAATAGAAAACACTGAAAATGTAGAAAGGGGATTTTCAATATTTATATTGAAAATGAATCTATTTATAAAATCGAAGGATTTTATAAAAGGATATTTATTTAGAAATAAATAAATAAAATAAAGGAATATTTATTTAGATTAAATAAATAGAATAAAGGATATTTAATTAGGGATTAAATAATTAGAGTTATAAAGGAAAATCTATTTAGGAAAATAAATAGATTATACAAAAGGAAATCTATTTAGGAAATAAATAGAAATTAAAATAAATAGAAATAAAAGAAAAGTTAGTTAGTCGGATATAAATATTCGAATCAAGTTAGTTAAGTGGTCAAACCAAGCTAGTCGAACCAATCGAGTCAAGATGGTCGAGTCAAACCAACCGAGTCGAGCTGGTCGAGTCGAACCAATCGAGTCAAGCTGGTCAAGTTAGTCGAACCTGGTCAGTCGAGTCGAGTAAATCAAACTTAGTTAATCGAAAGGAGTTTATCGATTTAGTTAATCGATAGGAGTTAATTGATTTAGTCAATCGAGGTGAGTTAATCGGTTTTAATGAATCGAGAGGAGTTAGTCGAATATGGTATTCGAACCAAATGGTCAAAGCAAGTGGTCGAATCTGGTTAGCCAAACCTGGTCAGTCAAACCAAATGGGTCAGGTTAGCCAAACCTGGTCTGTCAAACCAAATGGGTTAGGTTAGCCAAACCTGGTCAGTCGAACCAAATGGGTCAGGTTAGTCAAACCTGGTCGTTCGAACCAAGTTAGTCGAGTTAGCCGAATAGGGTTAGTCAAATAGAATTAATCGATTAGGGTTAAACCATAGAACTAATCGATTAGAGTTAAACCAATAGAGTTAGTCGAGCCTAGTTAATCGAATCGAATTGGTCGAACCAAGTAAGTCGAGTTAGTCGAGTCAAGTTAAGTTAGTCGAGTTAGAGTTATCGATGTTAGTTTCATCGAAAGGAGTTATCGATGTTAGTTTCATCGAAAGGAGTTATCGATGTTAGTTTCATCGAAGGGAGTTATCTATTATAGTTTAATCGAAGTGAGATTTTCAAATATGAGATATTTGAAAAGGTAGAGTTATCGAATATTAGTTATTTGAAGAGAGATTATCGAATATCATTTTATTCGAAAGAAGTTAATCGAATATAGCTTATTCGAAGAAGAATTAATCAAATAGAGATTTCTCGAAGAGAGTTAATCGGCAAATTCGATTATATCGAATTCAGGAAAGTACTTATACTTTCCAGTGTTTAAATAGAGATTTATTTATTTATAAATAAATAAGTGTTAGGTTAATTATTCACTAATAGGAATAGAAGTTATAATTAAAGTTAGATAATTCGAAAGTAGGGATTATAACGTTATCGTTATAACCAATGTTTTACATATAGAAGTGGACTAGTAAAATTGAATCCTAGAAAGGCGTAAAGAAGTTGTTAAAGATTAAAAGATAAACTTTGACCATTTCGAAGTTATAACGTTGTTCAGTTAAGGTCTGAGAGGTAATTATACCCCAACTTGAGTGACTTCCTTCTTAACTAAGAAATGGTAAGGTTTGATCGTAAAGGAGTTTTGGAAATGTTTTCCAAACGAGAATCAGAAATGTTTTCTGATAAAAGAAAATAAGAATTTAGAATATAGGGAAACAGGAGATAAGTAAATAAATGAACTAAAGAGTTTAATGTTAAATGATGTTTGTTCGATATAATTTCCATCTGGGAATAATATCGTTGTTTGCACACTTGTTTTTCTTTGATGGTTAAATCACAGACTATCGAAGTTTTGACCATTTTAACGTTGTTAATATGGAGAGACCGGTTGGATTTTTATCCAAAGAACCACTCTGTATTGGCATAAGCGTCGCGAAATCATATATGCCAAAGATAATTGAAGACGGAGTAAAATGCAAGGGCTATCCTGTTTACAGAATAGTGCCTTCGGTTTGTCCAGTCCCAGGACAACTTGTATGGACGAAGGTCTGACAGAGTATATCCAATGGATCGCGTAAGTTGATCTGTTCAAACGTATTCACGTTTGGTGGCGGAGGAATTCGTTTCTCTTAGCTGTATACCCGTGTTATTTTTGGATAAGTCAATTTGTGATTTGGCGGGTATGACGATGTGACATTTCTAAGTGAATGAAGATGGATGTCTGACATAGTATTTCCAGACGATCACGTACATTGATTTCTCCAACCGTACCAAGAGTGGAAGCGGAGAAGGAAACTTATCTTAGCTAACACATAATGTATTGTTGAGGACGTCAATCGGTGATAGGATGGATTTGACAATGTGGCATTCGAAGTGAATCTATTGTGATGATAAAGCGTAGCTTCTAGCCTCACATCCGGTAAATGACAGAAATCGGGCAGGCAGCATGGCTAAGTCGGTTGCACCGAAGTAGGGTGTATAATCACCTATCTAGTGAATATTCATTTGTTTCTTAAATTTATCAATGCTGTCCCATATATATACGGGAACGGTTGCTGATCCCAACCGTTGGTGATGTACATTCGATACACTCAAGCGAAATGAGTGGTCGGTCATGTGTGGCTGAGTTGCAAGATGTTCTTGTTGAACTCCAGTGTATCGTTCCTAGAGTACACTGATCGGAAGGTGGTTCCATACCTTGTCATAGTTGGAAATCCATTACCCAATACGTGCTTGCGTTTTTGATTGTATACTATATATGTAGTAACGTGAGATGCAAGCCTTTCTACTAGACTGATATTTATTTGTACTTAGACATTATTATAATATCAGAATGATATTGCTTTGAAAAGTTATTTGGATTCTCATAAGGAAAAAACCCGTTCCGTATTCACGGCGTGGTCTTATGAGATATCATATACCTGTTTAAATGATTTGAGTTTATTCACACCAGTCACATGACTGACCCGGAGTTTATTTCGTTTTCCCTAAACTCTTGGGTGCCTAAATTTGTACGGGCAGTCAAGTAGTCGGGATTTTACAGATACACTTGGAGAACTTGGAGCAGGAGGCTTCAGGATTCTATAGCTATTATTATTTCCGCTGTTGTTGTAAGTGTTGTACTCTGATAAGTGTTATTGTATACATATACTGATGTTATTTCAAAGATATGTTATGTTATATTTTATTCGTTCCGCTGTGAGATTCGTGTTTACTCTGATGATGATGTTCTTCTTCTTCTTCTATTCCATAAGTTCTATCTTATCTATTCTCACCTTCTATTTTCTTTCATTAAATACCGGGATTTTTCGATCTTTTGGTTATCGACGTCGAGCTTACGTCAATAACCAAAGTCGCTCAAAAATCCGGGTCACTACACAAATTCATAAGACAGAATGTAAAACACTACGGAAACATTTTAAATCATTTATTATTATTAAATCAGTCACAACATTTCATTTTTATAAAACAAGTTGACTCATGGAAATAATAACGTCAGAGTATAAAAGTAAAACCATAAAAGTCATCTCCCTCATAAGTCACTACAATAGTCATAAAGCTAGTACTGAAGCAATACATGAAGCAAGAAATGGTCCAAGTCCAAGCTGAGTCAAAAGATCAAAGTCGCTGCTGTGATCCTCCACCCTGAAACACTGGGGGAGAAAGAGAGAAAGAGATGAAAATAAACTAGGTCAGACATAGTCTAGCGAGTTCCAGTGATTTTTAGCATAAGCGTAAGACAAATAAGTATTCAGACAGATGAATAGTAATGGACATGAAAATATAATAAAGTAGAAAACATGAAACAAGATAAAATAAGCTTCTTAGTCATATCCTCATAATTTCTGCACCAACTATTAGAATATCATGATTAGGTTTACCTAATTATCAAAATGTCAGGATTTGGTTTTTACCTAATTTCCACCTAGTGATTGGCTCCCTAAATAGATGTATATAACCTGTGCTAGCTATGGCATTCGGGATATCTGTCTCGAACCCATCAACTAAAATGACACAGTCTTAATCATAATCGTTATAGCTTCTTATCTTCCTCATTCAAAACAATGCACGCTCATGGTTCCGCCGGAACACGCCCGTGCCTACCTCAAATTTGAGCCTCTTACAATCAAGCATCAGAAAATAGTGCCCTAGCCTCTACCTAGTGCGAGACTCAGATGATAACAGAAGGGTACTGATTGATATGAGTTCAATAAAGACAAGAAAGCAAGTATTGACACAATTCACCCTAGACTTGGTCCCCAAATTAACTAGGATTTTTATGGGCCTCTTATTTTTTTATATAATGGACTCCTTAGCTTATTAAATAGACAGGTTTAACTTTGCAGGTTTAAGTTCATTAGTAAGGTTAATATAACCTTGTTATATTTCTAGATTGTAATTAATGAAAGTAATCTACAACCTTTTATTTCTAGATTGTAATTAACAAAACTAATCTACAACCTTCTCCCCAGTCAGACAGATCATGCTCAGATGTTTTACAGGTACAGATTACAAGTTACTTAATGTTCAATTAGGTATATTTTACTCCAATTCACATGTTTTCTAATAATACATTTAATGTATAATGAAGTACAGTTTATCCTAATTCACAAGTTTGCATATTCTTCCTTTAGAATTTATCCTAACTTACAATCCACAATTCACCAATTCTCAATATGCCTCAAAATCCCTTTTTAACATTATTTCAGATTATTCCAATTAAAAGCAAATTAGGCGGCAAAGGCCTAGGCTCTCGCTGGCATAGGTGTAAAAAAAAGGAGAAATAGATCTGGGCTCAGAAATAAACAAATGAATAAATAGGCATTATAAGACTGTAAATAAAACAATGATAGAGAGGGGATAAAGAAGAAGAATTTACTTATAAATAGATAACAACTTAAAAGGGATAAGTAATAGATAGTAAATAAAATGAATAATAACATGTAAATGATAAACTTATAAACACAGTAATTGTCAAACTTTCAGATCCAATCTATTTTACTGTCTTAATCCTTTTTATTTAGGTTGCTAATCTAAAAATAACATAGAAATCACAGAGAATTGTTGTTGATCCAGTGAAAGGCCTTCGAGAAAGAAGAAGAATCAGAATATCCTTTCAGATCTATAATTTGACAGCACCCAGACTTTTCCCCAATTTTACTTTTATTTTAGAACATTATGCAATGGAGGCTAAGAAGATGAAGAAGAAAAGGAGTGGGGGAAGAAGTGTAGAGTGGTAGTATATTACAGGTGTTGAAGGATAATTTAGGCCATATGATATTAGGTTTTTAATCTAAACCATAAAAGACACCTCAACATTATATCAGATAAGAATAAAGGCATAGGCTCGTGCTTGTCTCGAAGTAGGTCGACTCACCTTATATGTGGGTCAATCCCCCTTATATGTGGTTCGACACAGGGATCAAACAATACATGGACTGGGTTGCCATTTTACCGTTGCTTTATTCTGATTTTTTGATTAAATTATTTAATTCAATTTCAAACTATAACAACTCGCTCGGAGTGGGTCTAAATTTCAACCCAGAAAAGGCACATTGAAACTTAGAGCCACTCTAAATGGATCATTGGTTCCTGTAAGGAATTAAATTTGCATAGAATAACAGATAAACATAGCGTTATGGAATCTCACACAGCGGAATGAGAATATATAATACCAAAATAAGATGTATCACTTCATAAAAAGTCACAGAATTCAAATACAGATTATCAAGATATAATTATTAAATCAGTACATCATTATGGTTCGTACTTTAGAGTTTCCTTAAGTGAAACAATAATGATAACTAATAATAGAATAATATCTCCATCGCCTTCGTCAGGCTTCAGATTTGTTTCCTTCATTGGATAGCTACCTTACCTACTGACCTATTAGATATGTTAAGGAGAGGAGTCAGAACATAAAGTCCTATGGACTGGAAATAATATTTGCTTAAAGACCATACTCTAGATTTAGCAGGTTATATATGTCAAGGTATGTCTACAAACACACAAGCATACACACATACAAAGAGTGTTTAATCAATGAGGTGGATATCTGAATCAATCACTTAAGACCTCATTAGTGCATTTAGGGTGGAGACCTAATGAGGTGGACATTCTCAGTCATTTAAGGCATGTTCTAACATATTGATTAACGGTGGATTCTCATGATCTTTTATGAACCTAAGGAGGACCCTAGCCACTTAAAACCATGTCCTAATACGATAACTTTCTTAATTTCATATATACTTTCACAAGTAATATGAGAAATAGTAACGCGTCGCTTTGTACCGGTTTAGGGTAGGCTCACACATAGCCACTTAAGACCCCTCCGACGGACGCCTCGAGTTACTATTTGACTGATATTACAGTAGAACACCTATGCTGCTTAAAACTTCCCTTAGATAGTTGGTAAATTAAATAACATGCTACGTCCAACGTAACATGTCCGTAGGTTGGCCCTTCCAACGCTCCTATAGCAAGTGGACATTCCGGTAAACTACCTACTTCGTTATCACCGTGTCTAAACCACTTTCAGAGAAGAAGGACTAATAGACCTACTTAAAATCTAATAAGGGTGGGTCATATGACTTTAGTCCATATCCAAGGAATAAACCTTCAAAATGTTCCTAGTCCTAACCACTTAAGATCCAAACTAGATAAGAAGAGACTCAGCCATTTAAGACCTTCTCAAGGCGTAGTAAACTTACCTATTCGCACGCATAATAAGTATATATGTATATACATTAGACCTGTCACATTAAACTGTCTTCCTGTAGATGCTAGATATGTCGGGCAGTTCCCGGCAGACCCAGACCTCGGGTCATAATATACTAGTTTTAAATGGCTCATGACACTTAGACCTCTCACATTAGCTAGACTCACTTGTAGTTGCTGGATTTGCCGGTCGGTTCGAGGCATACTTCTACCACAAATGGCAACTAACCTTGTGTCTGTGTGTCATTATTGTATATATAAATAAGCCATTTATGCACACGCACATGCAAAAAAATTATATAGGGACAAATTCTAATCCTACACTAATCGCATACGTCATTATTACACTAATTATGTTAATTACGCTATATAAGTAGAATATTTAGTAAGTATAAATAACGCTTGTTTTCATGTGAACGAATGATCATTTTAACAAGATAAAATTGTCAACTTTGTCTACATTTAATGCGTACAGGTTACTTCCCACATCAGACCGCTACATACATGGCATAATGGCATAACCACATATAGTAGTAATGGAAAAAAATACAACATACAGTTTAAACTTGCAACCTAGGATTGTCAGAATAATTCTAGTATTGAATCAAGAACAAGGTGTAAATTACTTAATATACACACATATATACATGTATATATACATAGACCTTTATTTATTTAATTTACCATTTCTATTGTTGTACATAAAAACGTTGACATTTGATATGTTTCAAATCTGAATACGTTCAGATTACCCATTCAGAATGGAAATCCAAACCTATTCAAATAATAAAACTAATCAAATCTAAACCTTTTTACATCACCAATAAAGATTTAGATAAAAGGATAAATCAAATCAAATAAAAGTATATCACCCAAATGTTCTTCAATCGCTACCAAAACAAATTCACAAACCCAATATCAATTGACAACTCATGCAATATATATATATACACACACACACATAATAGGAGATTTGGGGGTTTTACAGTTTTATATTATCGTTATTACAAATCTCCCTAGGCATACTAATTCATATGATAATCTACAAATGTAGATTATGCCTAAACAATTACTATTTCCACTCACAGTGATTGGAAATGTCGTAGATCTTATGATGTTTGGCTATTTAATGCGAACTTCAATCTCTAGAAATATATATATATATATATATATATATATATATAAGAATCAAATAATTAGAATTCTTATATACATAAATCTTATGATTCTAGATCTATATTCTAATTCAAATCCCATAGGAAAAAGATATTAGAAAAAGAAGAATATATATTTTAAGAGAAGAAGAAAACCTATTATGTATTTTCCTGGAATCAATGGCAGAATGGGGGCACAGATAGGGAGAGTGGCTAGGTTTAGGTATGGAGTCTAGGTGGTTATTTATAGGTGTTTCTGTAAACAAGAATAGTAGGATTATTAAGATTTAATCATGGATGTTCATTCTTATAAACTAACCCAAAACCTAATCCAAACCCGGCATTACTAGGGATTTTCTGCGCCAGGTGGTCGACCGCTCCCCCTAGAAGGGCGGTCGACACCCCTCTAGGGGGCGATCGACTCCTTGGTCGCAGAATTGCCCCATAAATATATGTATGGCTGGAAATGTTTATTTTATATAACGTAAATAAATTTAGTTTATTTCTGAACTTATGAACATCATTCTTGTCCCCTTATCATTATCTCTTCTTTTGAAATTCAAACCTACCTAAGGAAATGTTATTATTACCCAAATTATTTTGTCCCTTAGATATATATTATTAATTCAACCACATATATATACACGTTTATTGTATGATTCCTTCAAATTGTAATTTTTTCATACGGACACTGTTTTCCATATATTATATATGAAAACTATCAGAATTTCGCCATGAACACAAATAACATATTTTCTTGTCCAAATTCTTAGTGCTGCAAAATTCCATTTTCAGCCTGTTTATATTTTGTTGCCTTATTGTAAATTTTCATTATTTATTATTAATTAGTTTTAGGTATGTTTTTATGAGGTGTTACATTCTCCTCCCCTAAAACAGATTTCATCCCGAAATCTTTTTGAAAGGGCAAAAAACGCAACTCGCTCTAAACATCCATGTTGTACACCCATGTTATTTTTAATTCATCCATAAACATCCATGACTCACAGTGATTATGAACTGTTGATGTAACGACCCAGATTTTTGAATAGCTTATTTTAAATATTTAGTATGGTTTTAAATATTGAATTTAAAATATAGATGGTATTTTATTGGGTTGTTGTTTAAATAATCGAAATACGATTTATTTTGATGATTATCGAAATACGAGAAGTTGAAATAATTCAATTCGAAGATAAAACTGAACGATGATAATAGAAATTCATTGTTGAAGAATTTATTTGTTTTTAAAACGATTTAATATGGCTATTTTAAATATACGTTCAAATTAAATTGTATAATCTATTTCGTTGAATTCAGAATAGTGAATAATGTTGGGAACATCAGTTGTTTTGCTCAAATTGTGGTTCGGGGTTTTAAATTAAAGGACCACGATATAGTTTAGTTTTAATAAGGGAAATTAAAAATATACCAGCCGACCTATATTTCTACTCCCACCGACCTAAAAGAAATATTTTCGTACAGCTATCTCCCTCGAGCACAAACTTATGCCTCTCCACTTTGATATCTAGGAGACATGTTTTAATGACGTTGGTACTGTCAGTCCCTTCTTTCCTCATGTATAAATAAGCCGCGCATTTTTTTCTTCCATCACACTACTCAACAGATTTGCCGTCCTCCTCTTTCAAAGTGAGATCGAAGCCACCAAATAAAAAAAAAATATATCCAATGGAAATCAAGAATCGCAATTTCATCCGCATGAATCTCGAAGCTATTCAGGAGGCACTCGCGATTTGTAGGAAGGGTGCGACAAGGGGAAATCTGGGATGTTTAAGGAGGTGCGATGTTGGGCGGTGGGTCAGTGGAGATTCGTTTGGTGAAGCTCGATCCTGTTGTTGTGAGTTGATCTGAAGTGGTGCGACTGTTGAACGATCGATGTTGAATTGGTGAAGGGTGCAGGAGTATTACGGGGGTTTCTGTGAGTGGAAGAGGGTTTGTAAGGGCGCGATTGGACTGGTGCGATTACTGAAGGTCGAACTGGGTTGCTTTGGGGATTTTGGTCTGGACAGAGGATAGTTGAGGCATTTCAACGGTCCAGTGGTGAAAAATGGTGAAATTCTAGTAGATGACAGCAAGGTGTTTGTTGAAATGCCGTATTGGGAAAGTTTTGCTCGAGTTGATTGCATTAGTAGGAGCTATTCAGTAATTCGCTGTGTCGATTAGTTGAGTAGTTGCATGGCCGTGAGGTACGTTGTTTCGAATTTAATATACATAGAAAAATTTATTTATTTTATTAGATTAAATAAATAAGTGTTTGATCGATAATTAAACTTAATCATCATAGGTACAAATTGATTTACTCGAGTCGATTCATTAGACGCAACATTTCGGGAATAAATTGGATATTCATCAGGTGAGTAAATCTCACTCACCTTTAAAATTATTTTTATTTCATTAAAAATAATTGTCTGTTGCTTGTATGAATGTTTTCTGGTTGTTTTATATATATTAGTTATTTAGGCTATATATATATATATATTGGGTTGATTGATTGGTTGGATTCCCGCAGTCTCATTAGCGGATGCCCGCAGTTTCATAGCGGATGATTACCCTATACGCCCCACGCTATGATTAGTGGATGACCTTCTATACCGCGATATTCTGCCACGAAGCAGAATGGGTATTATTTATGTGCTAACATCTGTGGATGCAGGAAAACAGGTTGGAGGAATCCAACTGGATTCCTCAAAAATATATTATCTGTTTGTTTATTTGTTTGCATATATATTTTTATATATGATGTGTTAGAAAAATAAATAATTCTCTGCCTTGTGTGTTTAAATATCACTGGGCTTAAGTAATGATAATTAAAAATATCGTGGAAGGATATTTGAGATTTAAAAAGGAAAAAATTCTATTTTTAAATAGAATTTGAATTTTAAATGGGAAAAAAAATATAAACTTGTTTTGAAAAATAAAACAAGTAGTTTCTTTTTAAACGAAATAGTTCTTTTATAACGAAGTTATAAATGAAGTGAAAAGAATTATCATTTGATAATTCAGAAATAGAAATTCAAGTGCGGAATTGGAGTTTGAAATGAAATTTCAAAATAGGATGTGAAATGGAATTTTTAAATATATAACTCAAATGAAATTTGAGTATAACATTTGAATTTTTAAAAGGAGTTTAAATGTTTGAATTTTAAAAGGAGATTGAATATTAGAAATTCAAATAGAAGTTCAAATAGAATTTGAATAGACGGAATTAGAATGAAAAATAGAATTTGAATTCAAGGAATTAAAATAAAATTTGAATTCAAAGGAATTCGAATAAAGAAATTCAAATAGAGATTTGAATGTAGAATTTCAAAATAGAATTTGAAATATAGAATTTCAAAGAAGAATTGAATAGAATTTGAAATATAGTATTTCAAAGAAGAATTCAAATGTGAAATTTGAATAGAGATTTGAATGGAATTTAAATATGAGATTTGAATTGAGATTTGAAATAGAAATTCGAGTATTGAATTTGAACATGGAATTGAATACAGAAATTCAAGTAGAAATTTGAATATGAGATTTCAAAATAGAATTTGAAATAAACTTTGAAAGTAGGATTTCAAAGTAGGATTGAAATAGGATTTCAAAATAGGAAATCCAAATAGTTTTGAAATGGAATTTGAATTCAAGGGAATTTAAATGAATTTGAATATTAGAAATTCAAATGGTGTTGAAAATGAATTTGAATATTAGATATTCAAATGGGTTCGGAAATGGAAAAATGAGATTTGAATGTAAGAGATTCAAATTGAATTCAAATAGGATTTGATCTATGGAATTTGAATATGAAATTCAAATGGGTTTTAAACTATGGAATTTTGAATATAGAATTTAAAAGGAGTTTGAATATTTGAATTCCAATAGAATTCAAATATAGAAATTGGAATATAGAAAGTTCAAATGAATTCAAGTATTGAATTTGAATAGGGAATTCAAATAGAAATTCAAGTATTAAATTTGAATATCAAATAGAAAAGAAATTGGGATTTGAATATAGAATTCAAACAAAGGTGAGATTGGAATTCGAATCAAGGAATTCAAATGAAGTTGAATTCATTTTAAACGAAGTTTAACGTTTATATTTATAAATATAATTAAAACGAACTCGCCGCAGCGCCGCAGTTCGTGAATTGGCAATTCGAACTTCAATTGAGTATACAGAGCGCAATTGAAGCCGGAATTCTTCGAAACAAGAAACGTCAGGACCGGTTTGATAATAGTTTTCTAATGAAGGAGAAAAATCTGGATTGCGTCGTATAGATTTTGAGTTATGTCAAAATCAAATTTTCAGAAAAGCAGCGCCAGAATCGTTTTAAAACCGTAATGGTTTATTTAATATTATAAAAGGATTTTAAGCGATAAAATCCGAATTTTCTATTTAGAAAATTTCAGAGTTGAGTTGTAAAATATATGCGAATTCAAGTTGTGTAAATGAATATGATTTTTGAAACAGAAACCAGATTTTGATTTATTGAATAGAATTAACTAAATTGAATAGAAATTAGTTAAGGAGATCTCGAATGGATATTGGGGTTTGAATAAGTAAATTCGATTTGAAAATTTATATTCGAAATCAAAAAGGAAACTAGAATTGAAGTTGAAATTCGATTTGGTTATGAACAAGTTAAACATTTTATTTGAACATGTTATGTTCAAACAAAGAAGTGAAATAGGCAAAAAGGCTAATTAAAGAATAATTGAGCGAAACTGAATTCAAATGATTCAAAAGTTAATTAAAACGAATGGATTGAGTTGAATTGAATTGGAAACAGGTGAACATGTGTTAGACAGGTATGGGACAAAGTGATGAAGGTATATAATTAGTGTGCTCGACAAAAAGGTACATGTTTAAATTCATATATGGGTTTTATGCGCCGTATCGGCTAGCCGCTTGGCTTCTTCCTTTTCTTTTTGAGGTTAGAAGGACCGGGAAAGCTATTTGAAATTTCCCGATGCTCCCGATACAGGGGAGGTTATGGCGAAATTTTCCGGGAATTTAATTAGAATATTTTTAAGAGATTTTGATAATCTGAAATCATTGTATCGACGTATGGAATTCGATAGGAAAGTGAATATAAAAATCGAATGTTGAAAAAGGGATAGAGATAAGTGATTGGAATTGTTTCCAATTGCAAATAGAGGTTTTTCTAATATATAGAAAGTAAAAGAAGTTGACATTTGGAAACGTTTTCCAAATGGCATAAGGGCCAGTATGGTTATTGAAATATTTGGATAACAAATATTGTTAAGGAAATGGAAAAGAGATTTAAGTAATGAAATATTAATTAAAGGGCCCAGTGATTTGTTTGATATGTTGGATGAACACTTGTTTTTATTCGATAGTTAAATCACAGACTATCGAAGTTTCTGACCATCGTTGTCAATATGGAGAGACCGGTTGGATTATTATCCGAAGAACCACTCCGTATCGGCATAAGCGTTGCGAACCAAGTATGCTGAGTATATTGAAGACGGAGTAAAGTGCAAGGGCTTTTCTAGTAATAGAAATAGTACCTTCGGCTTCGTTCAATCCCAGGACGAACGTAAATGGACGAATGTCTGACAGAGTATTTCCAATGATCAAAAGAGTTGGTCTGTATGGATGTATATGGTTGCAACGGATTTATCCCTTAGCATAATACCCAGAATATTTGTGCAAACTCAACTAGTGATTAACGGATCTGACAATGTGGCATTCAAAGTGATTGTGCTATCAATGAATGGTAAGTATTCGTAGCCTCAGGCCTCAACAACCGGGAAAGGACAAAAATCGGGCAGGCAGCATGGCTATGTGGGTCGCACCCATTAGGGTGTATAATCACCTATCTAGAGAAATTCCTTTTGTTTCTAAATCTATCGATTCTGCCCATTCGGGAAACGGTGGTTTGAGTCCAACCGTTGGTGATATACATTCGATACACTCAAGCGAAATGAGTGGTCGGTCATGTGTGGGCCGGGTTGCAAGACGTTCTTGTTGAACCCAGGTGTATTCGCCTCTAGAGATACATCATCGGAAGGTGGTCCCATACCTTGTCATGTTGGAAATCCAATCTCCAATAAGCGCCATGCGGTTTTTGATTTTATACTATATATGTGGAGCGTGAGATGCAAGCGTTCTGCTATTTGGTTATTTACTTGATGTAGACATTATTATAATATCACTGGATTTGATATCAAAGTGTTTTGGGTTATAGTAAGGTAAAAACCGTCCATGTTTATGTGTGGCTGGTCTTACTATTATCTTTTCTTTCGAAAAGGATTTTGAAAGTTAAACAAGTGGTTGGAGTTTACTCACACCAGTCCCATGACTGACCCAGAGTTTGTTTTGTTTTGTTTTCCCTAAACTCTTGGGTGCCCAAATTTGTACGGGCAGTCAAGTGTTTCAGGCTTTTACAGATACACTTGGAGGAGCTTGAAGCAGGAGGCTTCAACGTTAGTTATTTGGAGTTACTTCCGCTGAGTCAAATGTTATGTGTACTCTGATGATGGTATGTATATATGTACCAAACAGATTTGTATTTCAAAGCTTATGTTATATAATATATTTTATTCGTTCCGCTGTGAGTTTGTGATCTTCGTTTTTCTTCTAGTCTAATATTTCTTTCTTTCTATTTCTCATCCTCTATCTTCTTTCTATTAATGATTCGTATTTCTGTGCAATTTGGGTTGGACGTGTGGTGTTATTAGTCAACCCAGATAGCACGGATTTGCGGGTCTTTACAGTTGACTTTCTAAAGTTATCTCAATCCTTGTGCGTATGTGTAATAAATGATGCAATATGTATGCAAAACACCCTAATATGCATATATTTCTATATGAGAGTGTTGTGTGATTGTGTTGCATCCATTTCTTAACATCTAATCTAGCAACCATAATGTATCCATAAATGTAAGTTAGAAGAAAAAATACCCGAGAAAAGCTCTGGGTAGGTCTGCCTCATCTTATCCTCAGTCTCCTATGTACTTTCTACAGGATCATTTCCCCATTGTACTCGAATGAGGCGAACGGTTTTATTGTGGAGCCTCTTGATTTCATGCTCTACAATCTTTACGTGGCACGGAGCACCCAGGACTCCAACTCAAGTTTTCCTATGTCCCCAATTTCATCAAGCTTTAGTCTGATAGTAGAACCATGAAGGCATTTCCTCAGATGAGATACATGAAAAACGTTATGGATTCCTGACAGGCGTTCTGGGAGATCCACTCGATAGTCTAGAGATCCTATCATCTCGATGATGCGAAAAGCCTAATAAATCTGGGTGCTAACTTCCTAGTCTTTCCAAACCAACATTCTTCTTAAGAGGAGTACCTTAACAAATAACAAGTCTCCAATATCGAACTCAATTTCCCTCTTCCTCCTATCCACATACGATTTCTGACAGTCTTGGACTGCCTTCATCTTCTTCCTAATCAAGGTAATCTTCTCCGTGGAATCACGGTCTGAGTATGGTCTGAGTAGAACTTTGACGGTTGTTTCCCACCAACAAGTTTGCGATTTGCATGGCCTCCCGTAAAGCGCTTCAAAAGGGGCCATACCTATCGTTGCTTGAAAATTATTGTTGTGCATGAACTCTACAAGCCGTAGGTGCTACTCCCAAACTGCTCCAATGTCGATAATGCAAGCTCTGAGCAAGTCTTTTAGGATCTGATTTACTTTTTCTGTCTGACCATCGGTTTGCGGGTGATAGGTTGTACTTAAGTTGTGGGTCGTTCCCAATGCTGCTTGTAAACATCTCCGAAATTCACTTGTGAACGAGGGGTCTCTATCACTCACTATACTAGAAGAGATACCATGTAATCGACTATTTCTCTGACATATAATGGGCCAATAAATCTGCAGTCCTACTCTTTTTAATTGGTACAAAGTGAGCACTCTAGGTCAAACATTCTACTACAACCCAAATAGCCTCATTTATCTACTGACTTCTTGAAAGCCCATCAACAAAATCCATGGAAATATGTTCCCACTTACACATGGGAATCTCTAAAGGTGAAAGCAATCCTCCGGGTCATCCTTGCTCCTCTTTCACTTTTTGGCATGTTGAACATTTAGCTACGAACTCGGCTACTTGCCTTTTCATTCCTTCCCAATAGAGATTCCTTTTCAAATCGTTATACATTTTATCTTCAGCGGGGTGTATGGTCATCTTTATCCTATAGTACTCTTCTAAAATTTCTTTTCTTAACCCTTCCTCTTTAGGGATGCAAATTCGTCCATCCCTAAGCAAATTTCCATCGTCGGCCAACGAATACCTAACTGAATGGAGAAAGGTCACCTTCCTTCCCACTTTCTCCTTCAATTTCCTTATTTCTTCGTCAAGGTATTGTGTATTACGAATTCTTTCGCTTAGGGTGGGTTCAACAAGCATAACTCTAAAAAACTGTTAAAAGCTATTAGCGGGGGTTGCAAGTTAAAATTAGAGAGAAACTTCAACTATTTCCATTTAGAAATTGCATTCAAAGATGCATGCTTCCTATTTAATGTGTCTGCTATGATGTTCCCCTTTCTTGGGGTATACTAGATCATAAAACCAAAATAGGAATATACTCCATCCACTGTTGTAGTCTCAAATTCAAGTCACGTTGAGGGAACAAAACTTTAGAGATTTATGGTCGGTAAAAAGTTCAAACTTCTCCCCTAAAAGATAATGCCTCTACATTTTTAAGAGAACACTATTGTGGCTAACTCTAGTTCATGAATTGGGTACCTTTTCTTGGGGTCCTTGAGTTGTCTATTGGCATAAGCAACAACTCTTCCTTCTTGCAAGAGAACGGTTCCTAAACCGATTTCGCTTGTGCGAGTGTAAATAGTGAACACCTTTGAGCCATCTGGTATAATAAGAGCTAGTACACTAGTTAATACTTCCTTTAATTTCTTAAAGGCTATATCGCACTTATTACTTCAAGAAATACCAAGTTCTTCTTCGTTAGTTTGGTTAAAGGAGCAACAATCTTTGCGAAGTCTTTA
>JASFAX010004088.1:0-40399 GCA_030737875.1 Allium sativum | reverse complement strand
ATAAGTAACTAATTACATTAATAATCTGTCTTGCCAAAAATATCAAAGTACAAAAGCATAAAATCATATTTCCCTTGCAAAGCCATGAGAGAGTTTAAAAGAAGTCAAAGCAGTACATCTATATCCAAAATCCAAGCAAAGCTGAAAGAATCCAAATCAACTCTAAGCACTTCCACCCTGAGAACCTGGAGGGAAAACGGAAGCGAGAGAAGAGGAAACAAAAAGGGTTAGACATAAAGTCTGGCGAATCCAGTTACTTTTAAATATAAATAAGTAAAAGTATCATGGCAGGTATATAAAACTGGAGGAACAAGATAACAGTAACAATAACAAGTGTGAACTGAGCAAGATAAGATGAACATGATATATTGCGCTTCTTAAATACATTTCTCTGCACCGCGCAGATACTAGTATTAGTATATCAGAGATAGAATGATCCCTACTAATACTGTTCTATTACATTTTCTTGATTATTAGTTTACTTTGGTTAATAGCACTCAAGACTTATACGCGCATCGTACCCATTTACTTTCCCATGGACTCACCTAATACAATATATGTAGCTATCACTCAATATTGAGATACACCCCATGGAAACCCACTCGCACGGTCTCCACCGTAATGAACGTAGTCCCTCATCCTACGCCGGAGTGACGTATTGGATCTGTATATAACAATGTTACGTTCCGCATATATCTATCATTACTATGCTACGTAAGTGTATGGACTGCCACCATCGATTGAATCAGATTCCTTATCGGAATAATGCAATCTAGTCTACGATACACCACCCAGAGAAGATATGCATGTATCTAGACTGTCCCACGTATGTACTATAATTTTACCACGATGCCTCAAACGCACGTCCCCTAATGGGCACCGAGTTCCACGGCAGGGCGATAAAAGAAACACAGAACTCGGTCGGGAGCTTTTCCATTTCTGTATAGGCCCGTCTTTAAAGAGCCTCTATATACAGATATACCTAGGGTCTGTTTTCGTCGTGGCTATGGCCCCACCTCGGCCCCTCCCTCAACTAGTAAAGACTACAAGAGCTAAGAGACCGCCCCTAATAACAACCAATCTAAACATCCTGCTGGTTGTCCATGACGGATATCCGACAGTCTATTATCCTTGTTGGTCATGACCCTCTCCTGCTCCACGTGAGGCAGCCGTCGAATCACCCTAGTGTCACCTCGTCACAACATTTTCACTACATAGCTACATATGTTGTCAAGGCCCACCCACCTAGTAGTTATGCGCAGACCCAACCTCTACGAGTACAGCCTAAGACATCTGTCACCGCACAAAGGATTACCAGGAGCAACTTACGTACTTCAGGAAGTCACGTACTTTAGGAAGCTGCGTGCTTCCCTTTCCCATTCCTTTGGAGCTGTCATAACAATAAGATGATTGTGTGCTTCCCTCGTGTCTTATAACACCTCGATGATCTACCCCGTTGGGTTATTCACTCTCAAACGTACAGACTGGTCCAAGCGCCATTCTTTAATATGTTGTTAGACCCTATGTCTAAACATTCTTTTACGCGCTTGCCTTACCTCACCGAGTTTCCATTTAACTTGGTTATTCCCATTCATATTGAATTCTTATTCAAATTACCAAGTTTCTCTTGCTTATTAATTTCAGTTATATAACTTAATCCATTTAAGTTTATTAATAAGCCCACAACGTGTTATTTTCTAGATTGTGGCCCAAGGTCTGTAATCCACAATCTATTTTATATTCTTGCTTGGTCACATTATTATAATAACATGTTCTCCTTAATACGTTATTAAGTATATCTCAATTTACATGTTTCCGAATTAACATGTCTCTTTCCATATATGATTAAATATAACTTATTTATTTTACAAGTTTTCCTCATTCTTTCTCATTCAATCGTAAATTCAATTTACACCGTCACTTCAACTTATCGTTGTTTACTTAGCAGATTATTACACATATCTAATTCTATCATTTCTACAAGTTAAGCTTACCCTACAAGGGTGTCTTTAATTACATAACTTTATTATATTTTCCACCAGTTACATATACCATTAGGTGTCTTTAATTACATAACCTTATTAGGTTAAGTTCGTGGGCCTATATATAAATATTACCCGCCCCCCTCTATTTTACTTAACCCACCCACTACCCATCCAATTTTACTTAACCTTAACTTAAGTTCATAACCATACAATCCTTAAGGATTAAATTAGGTTAAGTAGTCTAATTCATTACCATGTCCAATTATAATGGGCTAGACCTCCCACATTAGGCCTACAACGTCTGGATAATGGATAAGCCGGTCGGGTCTGGGCAGTCTTATTCCACAGTTGGGTCTAACCTCGTGTCTTAGCCCGATTCGTGTTTGGACACTTAGACCTCTCACATTAGGTTCAACATTAGTGGCTGCTAGATATGCCGGTCGGGTCCATGCAGACTTTCACCACCAATGTAACCTAACCTCGTGTCATAAGTGCAACTACAATTCCTAATTGTAATTACTAGACATTCCATTTTTATCCAAATCTACCTGTGTCATTATAGGTGACTATTTCTCTTTTTCCCCATATTTAATTATATGCTCAATTCACAATTCAAATCATAGAATTTTACACCCCTTTTTAATTCACCGTTTGATTATGCGCCATATGCTCTTTTTCCCAAGTTATAAGTCAAGGCATACACACACACACACACACACACACACACACACACACATATATATATATGTTATGCACAAACCCAACTCTACATATTTTCCAATTTATGTCCCTAGTCCATATTCGACCATTTCAATACAAGTTATACCCAAATCCATATCCACATATTTTCCAATGTATGCCTAAATTTCATATTCACATACGTCCCAATTTTTGTCCCAAATCAGTACTTACACATGTCCCAATTTATGCTTAAATTATATTTTCCAATGTATGCCTAGATTCATATTCATATTATTCAACACAATATATGCCCCCCAAATTCATATTCTTTTATTTCCAAAAATTTTGCCAAATTTAGATCCATATTTTCCAATACCAATTATGCCCCAAATAATGTCTTTCCCAATCGTTCCTAATTTTGCATGTTCGCAATTTTTAGCATTAGGCCTAGTCTCGAAGTTAGCCTGGGTATATAAAATTAAAAAGGGAAAACGAGGGAGAGAAGAGAATCAAGAATAGTCATAATAACGAATCAATAACAAACTAATAGAAATAGGCATAAACTGAGGCATATTATGACAAGATTTAACATGGTGGCGATATGAACATATAAAAGAAGATCTGAAAATTATGTCATAATAGAACTGATAAGGCACTGATTCAAGATCCAGTTTTTATATACATATCAAGATTACTATTGAAATATTTAGATCTAAACATAACATGAACTCATAGTGAATAGAACTACGAAGAACGTGTTGAATAAGTTGTTGTAGCCATCGCTGAATTTGTTGTAGCAATCTTCGAATATGTGTAGTCTTCTTTGAATTGATTTATGTAACACCCCGTATTTTCCGTAAACGTATAAGTAACAAATCAGAGGATAATTAATTTTTAAAATTAGAACCAAGGGAAACGGGTTGCGCCATTGCGTTCGTCTCGGAATTCTGCTTGGAAACGAGTCCGAGTTTGCAAGAATCGGAGTCCGTATGAGGGAGATATGACCCTCCGAAGTTTCAGGAATTTTCAGAATCGAAAACTGCTCGAAATTCGAATTCAAACCCAGAAGCGGGCTGGGCGGGAAATTTCCCTCCCAGTACCCAGGTCGACTGGCCAGTCGACTCCCCCGACCAGGTCGACTAGGCAGTCGACCTGGTCCCCGAACCTGGTTTTGGGCCTGGGTGCATTCTTATGTATCTGGTCTCGTTTTCTCCCTAGATTCGTCTGCCTAAACCTATTTAAACAGCCCCAAACCTAGCCTTCTCTACACACAATTCTATTCTGCTCTGCCTCTGTTCTAAATAAAAATAAAAATGGAATCGCTACTCTGCTGGAATCAAAACTAGAAGCTAATCAACATCAACCTAAGCAACTCAATTCAAACTAGAGATTAAAGCTTCTGCAACGATTCTACAACAATTAAAGTTCTTTCTTTAATCCAACCAAGGCAAGTGTAGTTATTTTCCGATATAAACTTTAATCATAATTGTGACATGATTGTAAATCTGAATTTGAGATTGTGTATGTTCTGTTCTGATCTATTTTATTCTGTATCTCTTCTTCTTTCTGTTCTATAGCCAGGCTACTACGAGCCTGCGCCAATCTCCTAAGAGATTAACGCACGAACGCTAAATTGTTTGGGACAAATAATGAATGTGGCATAATTGGACATGGCTAATCTGTGACTGATTTAAGAAAAAGGACATAGGTTGTAAACTAGATTTAGATCTATGCATATTCAGTGAATTGGAGGAAGGGGAACCATGGTATGTTAACATGTGACTTGAGACACTGGACATGACGCATATTTTGAATTAAGATCTGTTATAACTAGATTGTTGGGCATATTGTTTATATGACAATTCATGATTTGAAAGAAAATATGACTTAGGTGTGAAGATCTATATTAAGATTTGATAACTATCAAATGTGAATAACACCTAAGTAGGAGATTTTTGAATATATGACATGCATTGAAATCGATGGCTATATTTGGTATAATTTATATGTGAATCTTTTGTACTAGGCAAGTTGAACTAAATTGGGACATGTAAATTATGACCATAATCTGTGACATGTAAATTCAATGCAAACGTGGGGTATATGATCATAGTGTGAATCATGACAACTATTTAGGCATGCAAACTTAGGCCAAATTTATAATTAGGCAAGATATGTTTGTGAAACTTTAAGGAATGATTAAATCTGTTATATTTGCCTAATTTGCTAGTTCTGTTATATTTTCCTAATCTGTTAGTTCTGTTATATCGCCTAATCTGCTAGTTCTGTTATATTGCTTAATCTGCTAGTTCTGCTCTACTGCCTAGTCTGCTATATCTGTTCATCTGCTAAATCTGTCATCTGCTAAGTCTGTTGAAAATGCCAAATCTGCTAAACTAAATCTGTTGAGATGCCTAAACTGCTAAATCTGTTGAGATGCCTAAACTGCTAAATCTGTTGAGATGCCTAATCTGTTATCTGCTAAATCTGCTAGTTTGCTTACTCTGCTAAATCCGTTAAGTCGCCTAATCTGCAAAAATCTGTTATCTGCTATATCTGTTGAGTTGATATAATTAGTCTGTTATTGACATAATCTGAATTGGCTATAGTTATGAATAATTGACATGTATATTAGGCGTGGGCATAAATGGTAAATTATTAATTAATTGGCCGCAAAGAGGAACATGGCTAACTCGAGGTTAGAATGAGTTTGCGGCGTAATCCTGCCCGGAACCGCCCGACACATCCAGTTGCCGCAAACAATAGGTTCTAATGTGAGAAGTTAGTCATAATATGCTTAGACACGAGGTTAGGTCTGGCTTGTGGCAGAAGTCTGCCCGGAACCGCCCGGCCCATCCAGCGGCCACAAGCTAGCGACTTAATGTGATAGGTCTGTGCATTAATAATTAATTAATGCAAATCTGAGATAAATATGATGTCTAAAACGTGTTGGGCGGATAGGGTTAAACCCACTAGACTGATGAATTTAATAAATCTATTCCGTGAATCTGTAGGTCGAATTACAAAGTTAGACAAATCTGTAAGTCTGTTAATCTGTAACTGGTTAATCAGTAAGTCTGTTAAATCTGTATATCTGATCCGTTAGTCTGAAAACTTGTCTGTGAACTAGTTGATCTGAATTCTGTATGTCTGAACTTGTAAACAAGTTAATCTGAAATCTGTTAGTCTGGGGACACAAGGTTAGGAGGGGAATTACTTGTGTCATCTGTTATTTTGGGACCCATATTAGTCAGTAACCCTTTCTGGTATCAAAACTTTGACCCAACAGTAGGTAGGGTCCGGGCACGCTTACTGAACTAATTATAAGCGGTTCATTCTGATAATGGCGAGGGGTGTTGATGGTGCGTTCCAACCGGGTCATGTGCGTGCATGGATCCCGGTCTGCCTCTGAGGATGTAAGACGTCATGACATCTGTAAATAGGTCTGTGCCAATTGGTTGTCACTTTAGGGAGCGATACGCCCTACTGTGGGGCCGACACAGGGTATTTATGTATTAGGGAGCCGATCGCTTGGGGTAGAGTTTTAGGGTACACTTAGTTCTGTCTGTTTCTGTTGGGTGACAACACCTGTCTGTTTCTACGTGGTACCGTCTGTTCGGGTGGTAAAGGCCCAATTGCTAGTGTACACCTAATTCAACATTATGTTTCCGTTGGGATTAACCTATTTCTGTTCCTGTTTGTTTCTGTTCGGGTGGTAAAGGCCCATTATCAGTATTCTGTTTCTGTCTGTTTATTTTCAGGTGGTAAAGGCCCATTATCAGTATTCTGCTTCTGTCTGTTTCTGTTCGGGTGGTAAAGGCCCATTATTAGCTTTCTGTTTCTGTGGAAATTATTCTGTTCCTGTTTCTGTTTCAGTTTAGAAATTAGGGTGACACCTAATTCTGTTATACTAGTATTAGTGCAGAGAAATGTACTTATGTCATTCTGTTCTTCTGTTATATCTGCTACCCTGTTACAGTTATCTCTCATCCAGTTTTATTTTCATGTCATGTTATTATTATCTGTTCATAACTGAAAATCACTGGACTTGCCAGACTTTTGTCTGACCCTTGCTGTTTCGCCTCCTTTCTTCCGTTTCCCCCCAGGTTTTGTAGAAGGGAATACTCTAGCTTGATCCGGATTCCTTCTGTTTGAAGTGCTTAAAGTATGGCTTGTCTTCTTCTGTGGGGATTATGATTTTAAACTATGCATTCTGAAGGCTTTTGTACAAGACGGATATTTTGTACTTGAATTCTGATATTGTGATATGAAAGGATGTAACCAAGCTTATTTCGGTTTCTGTTGTAATAAAGTTATAAATTTTTCAAGTACTGTTTTATCTGTCTTGTAAGTTTATGTTCTGTTTACTAAAATGCTCCACCAAAGTTAAGGCATTCCCTTTGTGAGTAACCTTAACGGAGGTGGGGTATTACACTTGGTATCAGAGCCAGGTTACCAGATTAGGTAAAGTTTTGAAAACTATTTTCAAAAAGGATTTAAAAAGGAAGTATTTTCAAAAGTAAAGCTTATTTTTGAAAAACATAATCCCCAAAAGCCATATATCTATCTTTTGATCCTCTGTTTGAATCTTTGTTTCCTTCTTTCTCCGGGGCTCCCGGCTTTCTGGGAGGTAACCTCATCGTGACATGGTTCTGTAGGCTTGATAGGACTACGACACCGGTCAATGGGCAAATAAGCGCCCGACTTCCATCTTTAGCCGCAGTAGTCTCACCTACGGCTAATTTTCTTTCGAGCTTTGTACGATTTTCCATGCGATGGAGGCCGCTTTCGAGGGACTTGTCAACGTGTTACACACGGATAGTAAAGATGAGAATGAGGGAGTTTGGCTAAGGAGCACAACCCAAGGATGAGAAACTCATGGATATGGACTTGGTTCACAAAGTAGGAAAAAAGGAAACACAAAAGAAGGATGAGAAGTCTGAAGATAAGAAGGGGAAAAAGTGCTTTACTTGTGGAATCTCGACTCATCTGAACAAGGATTGTAGAAAAAGGAAGGGCACTTGCTTCAACTGTGGTGAGATGGGACACTTCACTAGGGACTGCCAGAAGCAACGAGGGCAAGGACAGAGGCCAGAACCCAATTTTGGAGGACATGCGAATGCTCAAGGGACTAGTAGATAGGGTAGAAATAAGAAAATTTAAGTAGAAGGTTTAATTTTCTTATCTGATTGTTGAGTTAAAACTCTTTCTGATTCTGGCATTTTGATTCGGTAATCGATACTCTACACTTTAATACTAGTATTGTTTCTGATTCCATTGTAGACTGAAACCCATAAGGGTTATGACTCATCTGTTTGTGATAGATTGGGGTTTGATGGATATCTGTGTTAGGCGTCAAGTATGACGCATACATTCTGAGTTTTTGTGGGGTATGATTTTGTCATGCTTAGCTTCCTAAGAATCATTAGGGAACCTGATCTGTACCAGTAGTCTGTAAATATTTGAATACTTCTGATAAGATTTCCAGTTTTGACATTGTCTAAAGAGGGTAATCCTCTGGGTGTCAATTTGATGTTGGTTTCGGTCTTCGGGGCCGATACTTAAGACCCATGTCTAATGGGAACCAAGTTTTTGTTTTATCTGTACTCGCTTCCACCATTCAACTGTATCCTATCGATCAAATCTTCGAACTTTAGGTAGAAACTAATGGGTGTAAACATGTGTTTGAGACATGTTATGTTTGATGGTTGCAAGTGGATGCAAGTGGTTGCTAGTGGTTGCTCGTGTATGCATATACACACACTAGTCACTAGATCGGCTCGAAAAACACTCTCATACTGCATATGGATGTGTGAGCATTTTCAATTTTTGTGGATGCAAAATGATTGACTCAGCACATGGATGTTGCATATGACTGAATGGTTGTGCACTCATATAGAAATGATATGTATCGTGTAGGAAAATTGCATACATGTTGGACTCATGGCACTGGCATAATTCGCATTAAGGAGGTCAACTGAATCAGTGGACCGCCTGATCTTTGCATTAGATAAGGAACATATACACACACTTTTGCATATGTTCATACAACATTAGAAGTTTCTAAGGACAATGGACGCCAGTGATTGATGATTAAGTAGATGGATGTTGGATGGTAGGACGCATTCTTCTTACCTTGAAGATTTCGGGGACGAAATCCTTTAAGGAGGGGAGAATGTAACACCCCGTATTTTCCGTAAACGTATAAGTAACAAATCAGAGGATAATTAATTTTTAAAATAAGAATCAAGGGAAACGGGTTGCGCCATTGCGTTCGTCTCGGAATTCTGCTTGGAAATGAGTCTGAGTTTGCAAGAATCGGAGTTCGTATGAGGGAGATATGACCCTCCGAAGTTTCAGGAATTTTCAGAATCGAAAACTGCTCAAAATTCGGATTCAAAATTCGAATTCAAACCCAGAAGCAGGCTGGGCGGGAAATTTCCCGCCTAGTACCCAGGTCGACTGGGGAGTCGACTGGGTAGTCGACCTCCCCGACCAGGTCGACTGGGGAGTCGACTGGGTAGTCGACCTCCCCGACCAGGTCGACTGGGGAGTCGAATGGGCAGTCGACCCCCCCCCCCCCCCGACCAGGTCGACTGGGCAGTCGACCTGGTCCCCGAACCTGGTTTTGGGCCTGGGTGCATTCTTATGTATCTGGTCTCGTTTTCTGCCTAGATTCGTCTGCCTAAACCTATTTAAACAGCCCCAAACCTAGCCTTCTCTACACACAATTCTATTCTGCTCTGCCTCTGTTCTAAATAAAAATAAAAATGGCATCGCTACTCTGCTGGAATCAAAACTAGAAGCTAATCAACATCAACCTAAGCAACTCAATTCAAACTAGAGATTAAAGCTTCTGCAACGATTCTACAACAATTAAAGTTCTTTCTTTAATCCAACCAAGGCAAGTGCAGTTATTTTCCGATATAAACTTTAATCATAATTGTGACATGATTGTAAATCTGAATTTGAGATTGTGTATGTTCTGTTCTGATCTGTTTTATTCTGTATCTCTTCTTCTTTCTGTTCTATAGCCAGGCTACTACGAGCCTGCGCCAATCTCCTAAGAGATTAACGCACGAACGCTAAATTGTTTGGGACAAATAATGAATGTGGCATAATTGGACATGGCTAATCTGTGACTGATTTAAGAAAAAGGACATAGGTTGTAAACTAGATTTAGATCTATGCATATTCTGTGAATTGGAAGAAGGGGAACCATGGTACGTTAACATGTGACTTGAGACATTGGACATGACACATATTTTGAATTAAGATCTATTATAACTAGATTGTTGGGCATATTGTTTATATGACAATTCATGATTTGAAAGAAAATATAACTTAGGTGTGAAGATCTATATTAAGATTTGATAACTATCAAATGTGAATAACACCTAAGTAGGAGATTTTTGAATATATGACATGCATTGAAATCGATGGCTATATTTGGTATAATTTATATGTGAATCTTTTGTACTAGGCAAGTTGAACTAAATTGGGACATGTAAATTATGACCATAATCTGTGACATGTAAATTCAATGCAAACGTGGGGTATATGATCATAGTGTGAATCATGACAACTATTTAGGCATGCAAACTTAGGCCAAATTTATAATTAGGCAAGATATGTTTGTGAAACTTTAAGGAATGATTAAATCTGTTATATTTGCCTAATTTGCTAGTTCTGTTATATTTTCCTAATCTGCTAGTTCTGTTATATTGCCTAATCTGCTAGTTCTGTTATATTTCTTAATCTGCTAGTTCTGCTCTACTGCATAGTCTGCTATATCTGTTCATCTACTAAATCTGTCATCTGCTAAGTCTGTTGAAAATGCCAAATTTGCTAAACTAAATCTGTTGAGATGCCTAAACTGCTAAATCTGTTGAGATGCCTAAACTGCTAAATCTGTTGAGATGCCTAATCTGTTATCTGCTAAATCTGCTAGTTTGCTTAATCTGCTAAATCCGTTAAGTCGCCTAATCTGCAAAAATCTGTTATCTGCTATATCTGTTGAGTTGATATAATTAGTCTGTTATTGACATAATCTGAATTGGCTATAGTTATGAATAATTGACATGTATATTAGGCGTGGGCATAAATGGTAAATTATTAATTAATTGGCCGCAAAGAGGAACATGGCTAACTCGAGGTTAGAATGAGTTTGCGGCGTAATCCTGCCCGGAACCGCCCGACACATCCAGTGGCCGCAAACAATAGGTTCTAATGTGAGAAGTTAGTCATGATATGTTTAGACACGAGGTTAGGTCTGGCTTGTGGCAGAAGTCTGCCCGGAACCGCCCGGCCCATCCAGCGGCCACAAGCTAGCGACCTAATGTGATAGGTCTGTGCATTAATAATTAATTAATGCAAATCTGAGATAAATATGATGTCTAAAACGTGTTGGGCGGATAGGGTTAAACCCACTAGACTGATGAATTTAATAAATCTGTTCCGTGAATCTGTAGGCCCAATTACAAAGTTAGACAAATCTGTAAGTCTGTTAATCTATAACTGGTTAATCGGTAAGTCTGTTAAATCTATATATCTGATCCGTTAGTCTGAAAACTTGTCTGTGAACTAGTTGATCTGAATTCTGTATGTCTGAACTTGTAAACAAGTTAATCTGAAATCTGTTAGTCTGGGGACACAAGGTTAGGAGGGGAATTACTTGTGTCATCTGTTGTTTTGGGACCCATATTAGTCAGTAACCCTTTCTGGTATCAAAACTTTGACCCAACAGTAGGTAGGGTCCGGGCACGCTTACTGAACTAATTATAGGCGGTTCATTCTGATAATGGCGAGGGGTGTTGATGGTGCGTTCCAACCGGGTCATGTGCGTGCATGGATCCCGGTCTGCCTCTGAGGATGTAAGACGTCGTGACATCTGTAAATAGGTCTGTGCCAATTGGTTGTCACTTTAGGGAGTGATACACCCTACTGTGGGGCCGACACAGGGTATTTATGTATTAGGGAGCTGATCGCTTGGGGTAGAGTTTTAGGGTACACTTAGTTCTGTCTGTTTCTGTTGGTACCGTCTGTTTCTGTTAGGTGGCAACACCCGTCTGTTTCTGCATGGTACCGTCTGTTCGGGTGGTAAAGGCCCAATTGCTAGTGTACACCTAATTCTACATTCTGTTTCCGTAGGGATTAACCTATTTCTGTTCCTGTCTGTTTCTGTTCGGGTGGTAAAGGCCCATTATCAGTATTCTGTTTCTATCTGTTTCTGTTCAGGTGGTAAAGGCCCATTATCAGTATTCTTCTTCTGTCTGTTTCTGTTCGGGTGGTAAAGGCCCATTATTAGCTTTCTGTTTCTGTGGAAATTATTCTGTTCCTGTTTCTGCTTCAGTTTAGACAATAGGGTGACACCTAATTCTGTTATACTAGTATTAGTGCAGAGAAGTGTACTTATATCATTCTGTTCTTCTGTTATATCTGCTACACCTGTTACAGTTATCTCTCATCCAGTTTTATTTTCATGTCATGTTATTATTATCTGTTCATAACTGAAAATCACTGGACTTGCCAGACTTTTGTCTGACCCTTGCTGTTTCGCCTCCTTTCTTCCGTTTCCCCCCAGGTTTTGTAGAAGGGAATACTCTAGCTTGATCCGGATTCTTTCTGTTTGAAGTGCTTAAAGTATGGCTTGTCTTCTTCTGTGGGGATTATGATTTTAAACTATGCATTCTGAAGGCTTTTGTACAAGACGGATATTTTGTACTTGAATTCTGATATTGTGATTTGAAAGGATGTAACCAAGCTTATTTCGGTTTCTGTTGTAATAATTATAAATTTTTCAAGTACTGTTTTATCTGTCTTGTAAGTTTCTGTTCTGTTTACTAAAATGCTCCACCAAAGTTAAGGCATTCCCTTTGTGAGTGACCTTAACGGAGGTGGGGTGTAACAATTTAGAAGAAAGGCCATTTTAATTTTCGTTGCAGCAGAGCTTCACCGTCAACATTATTTTTAGATAAATTAAACCTAGGTCTAGGGTCCTTTATATAGGAGTACCGGAGCAACCAAAACCTTCAGATTGGAGCAGAAGCCATCAGAATCGTCCACGTTAGAGAAGCTTCCAGATCCCCGGGTGGGTCGACCCCCCCTTCAGGGGTGTCGACCCCGAGGTTGACCCCCATGAGCCTGGGTCGACCCATCCGGGCCTCGGGTCGACCCAGTCGGGTCTCGGGTCAACCTCAAACGGTCGGCCCTTCCTTAATTTACATGCCGGATTTCTGGTTTTGCCGATTTTGGAATATTTTTGAATTTATATGTATATATATCTTCCTTATATGCATACAAAATTCAAACCTTAATAACTTCTTCATACGGTGTCTGATTTACGCAAACCAGATATCTATCTTGATCAGAATTCCGAGACGGACGCAATGGCGCAGTCCATTTTACTTAATTGTGAATGCTTAATTAAGTTTTTCCTTAATTAATTGTTAACAGTGTATTTCACCCTAATTATTCTTTAACTCATCATCTTTAGTGTCGTTAAAATTCTGGGGTGTTACATTTTCCCCTACTCAAAGGATTTCGTCCCCGAAATGTCTAAGTTAAGAAGAATGTATATCCTAACATCCAACACTCATACATCCATCTAGTAATCACAAGCATCTATTGTCCTTAAGGAATTTCTAGTGCTTTTATGAACATACACAATAGTGTGTGTATATGTCCGTAAACTAATGCGAAAGATCAGGTGGTCTACTGATTCAGTTGACCTCCTTAATGCAATGCATGTTGGTGCCATGCAACCAAAATGTATGAAAACTATCCTAATACATGTAAGTTCATATGTGTGCACAATCATCCATCCAAATGCAACATCAGTGTAACGATACGCACATTTTCATCCATAAAAATTAAAAATGTACACATCAATAAGCAATATGTAAGTGACTGAGCCGATCTAGTGCCTATTGAGTGTGTATATGCATCCACGAGCAACCACTAGCAAACACTTGCATCCATCAAACATAACATGTCTCAAACACATGTTTACATTCATTAGTTTTTTTCCTAAAGGCTCGATCGATAGGAGATATTCAAACAATAGATACAAGTATTAATTCGAAGCTTGGAAAAAGAAGTTAAGGACATATTCTCGAAAAGGAAAGGATATGAAGCGCGATTCTTGTCTTCAGCCTCCCAAGTAGCGTTCTTGCGGCCCTTTCCCTATTGTACTCTTACTAGCTACACTTCTTTGTTGCATAATTTCTTAACCTCCAATCCAAGTATGCAAGTCGAAACTCGTCCTATCATTACTTCCTTCTCTACGTTCATTTCCTCTCGAAAGTTTGACTCCACTACCTCGAACTCTATACATTTTATCGTCGCTTGGATGAATAGTCATCTTAGAATGATGGGCTTCCTCAAGGACTGTCTTTAAAAGGTTTCCCATCCCGATATGACTCACCTATCAAACCTCTTCTCAAGTAGCTCCCCTACTTGCTTATCAAGTACCCTCTTTTCTTTTAGGAGTCACATGTCGCAAATCATCAATAGATATATCAAGAGGTTCTAGGAGACTAAGAATGACAGACCCTTTTGGGGCCATAAGAAATCTCGAGAGTCTTTCTATGGTAAGTCAGAAATCTAACGACCCTCCTCTCACAACCAAGAATGGCTCCATATATGGTTAACCCATCCATCCTAGAATCAAATCATATCTTATGAAATCAAGAACATACGTGTCGCAATCAAACTCGACACTTAACAAGAGATTCTAAAACCCCGACAAATCATCAATAAATGAGCCATGCCTCCACTGGGGTTTGAGGCAATAACGGGATCCAAACCATACTAGTATCTAGGTGTAGAAGCTCAACTAAAAGATCAGATACAAAGAATGCGAAGCGCCAGAAAAAGAATCCTAATAGGATGATCATAAATAGAAATCAATCCTTTGATGGAAACTTTCCTTCCCCTATTCTGTCCTCCAGCTATGTGAACATTAGCTTGCCCGCTAGATGTTCCTGCCTTTTGGCCTTGTCTTTGTCTCTTCGGGCACTCCTTAATGAGGTGTCCTACCTTACCAAAGTGGTAACAAATGCCTTTTCTCTTTCTGCAATCCTTTTCCAGATGACCCACCGTTACGAAGTTATAGTATTTCCTCTTTTCTTCTTTTATCTATATTCCCTTCTTAAGCCACCATTTTCTTTCATCTTTGGGCTATGCTCCTTAGCCCCAATTCCCGTATTCTCCTTTTCACCATCTCTGTGCAACATGCTAACAAGTCTCTTGAAAGCGGCCTCCATCGCACGGAAATCCTTACGAGGCTTGAGAGAAAATAAGAAGCAGGTGAAACAACTACGGCTAAAGATGGGGGTTGGGCACTTCTTTGCCCTTCGACATGTATCGTAGTTTTAATATGCCTACGGAACCATGCCGAAATAGGGATACCCTTCTAGGAAGAAACGGTTCCCCGAACAAAAAGGAAAAGGAATCAAGCGAAGAATCGAGAAGATATTTATGGCTTTGGGAACTATGCTTTTCAAAAACAGACTTTTTATTTTAAAATACTTTGTTTTTGAGACCATTTCTGAAAACCATTTTCAAAGTATTTTATTTGATCTTATAATCATATGCTCTGATACCAACTGTAGCACCCCACGTCCGTTAATGCCACTCACTAAGGGAATGCATTAAGTTCCGTGAAGCGTTATAGGTAAATAAGAACATACTAGCACAAGATAGACATGTAAAATAGCAGTGGAATTAAAAAATTTATGTAAATCAAAACATTATGGTCCCAAATACTGAGTTTACATCATAAGTAACTAATTACATTAATAATCTGTCTTGCCAAAAAATAGCAGAGTACAAAAGCATAAAACCATATTTCCCTTGCAAAGCCATGAGAGAGTTGACAAGAAGTCAAAGCAATATATCTATATCCAAAATCCAAGCTAAGCTGAAAGATTCCAAATCAACTCTAAGCACTTCCACCCTGAGAACCTGGGGGAAAAATGGAAGAGAGAGAAGAGGAAACAAAAAGGGTCAGACATAAAGTCTGGCGAGTCCAGTTACTTTTAAATATAAATAAATAAAAGTATTGTGCCAGGTATATAAAACTGGAGGAGCAAGATAACAGTAACAATAACAAGTGTGAACTGAGCAAGATAAGATGAACAAGATATATTGCGCTTCTTAAATACGTTTCTCTGCACCGCGCAAATACTAGTATATCAGAGATAGAATGATCCCTACTAATACCGTTCCATTACATTTTCTTGATTATTAAGTTACTTAGGTTAATAGCACTCAAGATTTGTATGCTCGTCGTACCCATTTACTTTCCCACGGATTCACATAATACAATATATGTAGATATCTCTCAATATTGAGATACACCCCATGGTAACCCACTCGCACAGTCTCCACCATAATGAACGCAGTCCCTCATCCTACGCCGGAGTGACGTGCAGATCTCTATATAACAATGTTACGTTCCACATATATCTATCATTACTATGCTACGTAAGCGTATGGACTGCCACAATCGATCGAATCAGATTCCTTATCGAAATAATGCCCTTTAGTCTACGATACGCCACCCAGAGCAGATATGCATGTATCTAGACCGTCCCACGTATGTACTGTAATTGTAGCTCGATGCCTCAATCGCACGTCCTCAAATGTGCACCGAGTTCCGCTGTAGGGCGATACAAGAAACACATAACTCGGTCGGGAGCTTTTCCATATCTGTACAGGCCCATCTTTTAAGAGCCTCTATATACATATATACCTAGGGTCAGTTTTCGTGGTGGCTACGGCCCCACCTCGGCCCCTCCCTCAACTAGTAAAGACTACAAGAGCTTAGTGACCGCCCCAAATAACAATCAATCTAAACATCCATGTGGCGTCTACCCTCAACCACATACCTTGATAGTGAAAGGGAAAATGGTATCTTGGTTTCAGCTCTAGTCTTTTCGCATCCCGCTGGCGGTCGATGATGGATGTCCGACAGTCTACTATCCTTGTTGGTCGTGACCTCTCTACCTCCTCGTGAGGCAACCACCGAATCACCCTAGTGTCACCTCGTCATAGCATTCTGACTGCGTAGCTACATCTGCAGTCAAGGCCCACCCACCTAGTAGTTACGTGCAGACCCAACCTCTGTGAGTACAACCTAAGACATCTGTCACCGCACAGAGGACTACCAGGAGCATCTTACGTACTTCAGGAAGCCGCGTGCTTCCCATTCCTTTGGAGCCGTCATAATAATCAGATGAATATGCGCTCCCCTCGTGTCTTATAACACCTCGAGATCTACCCCGTTGGATTATTCACCCTGAAACGTACGGACAGGTCCAAGCACCTTTCTTTAATAGGTTGTTAGACCCTATGTCTAAACATTCTTTTACGCGCTTGCCTTACCTCACTGGGTTTCCATTTAACTTGGTTATTCCCATTCATATTGAATTCTTATTCAAATTACCAAGTTTATCTTGCTTATTAATTTCAGTCATATAACTTAAACCATTTAAGTTTATTAATAAGCCCATAACATGTTAGTTTCTAGATTATGGCACAAGGTCTGTAATACACAATCTATTTTATATTCTTGCTTGGTCACGTCATTACAATAACATGTTCTCCTTAATACGTTATTAAGTATATCTCAATTCGCATGTTTCCTAATTAACATGTCACTTACCATTTATGATTAAATATAACTTATTCATTTTACAAGTTTTCCTCATTCTTTCTCATTTAATCATAAATTCAATTTGCATCGTTACTACAACTTATCGTTGTGTACTTAGAAGATTATTATGCTTTTCTAATTCTATCATTTCTACAAGTTATGCTAACCCTACAAGGGTGTCTTTAATTACATAAATTTATTATATTTTCCACAAGTTACGTATACCACTAGGTGTCTTTAATTACATAACTTTATTGGGTTAAGTTCGTGGGCCTATATGTAAATATAACCCACCGCCTCTATTTTACTTAACCCACCCACTACCCATCCAATTTTACTTAACCCTAACTTAAGTTCATAATCATACAATCCTTATGAATTAAATTAGGTTAAGTAGTCTAATTCATTACCATGTCCAATTATGGTTATAATGCCCTAGACCTCCCACATTAGGCCTACAACGTGTTGATTCTGCATATGCGGGTCGTGTCCGGGCAGTCTTATTCCACAGTTGGGTCTAACCTCGTATCTTAGCCTGATTCGTATTTGCACACTTAGATCTCTCACATTAGGTTCAACATTAGTAGCTACTAGATATGTCGGCCGGGTCCGGGCAGACTTCCACAACTAATGCAACCTAATCTCGTGTCATAAGTGCAATTACAATTCCTAATTGTATTTACTAGACATTCCATTTTTATCCAAATCTTCCTGTGTCATTATAGGTGGTTATTTCTCCTTTTCCCCATATTTAATTATATGCCCAATTCACTATTCAAATCATAGACTTTTACACCCCTTTTTAATTCACCGTTTAATTATGCACCATATGCTCTTTTTTCCCAAGTTATAAGTCAAGGCATATACATACATATATATATGTATATATCTGTGTGTGTGTGTGTGTTATGCACCATAATCTCCCATTTCAATACAAGTTATAACCAAATCCATATTCGCATATTTTCCAATGTATGCCTAAAACTCATATTCACATACGTCCCAATTTATGTCCCAAATCAGTACTTATACATGTCCCTATTTATGCTCAAATTATATTTTCCAATGTATGCCTAAAATTCGTATTCATATTATTCAACACAATATATGCCCCCAAATTCATATTCGTGTATTTCCAAATTTTATGCCCAAATTTAGATCCATATTTTCCAAAAAAAATTATGCCCCAAATTATGTCTTTCCTAATCGTTCCCAATGTTGCATGTTCACATTTTTTAGCGTTAAGTCTAGGCTCGAAGGTAGTTTGGCTATATAAAAATAAAAAGGGAAAAAGAGGGAGAGAAGAGAATCAAGAATAGGCACAATAATGAATCAATAATAAACTGATCGAAATAGGCATAAACTGAATAGGCATATTATGACAAGATTTAACATTGTGGTGATTGGAACATATAAAAGCAGATCTGATAATTGTGTCATAATAGAACTGATTAGGCACCGATTCAAGATCCAGTCTTTATATACATATCAAGATTACTATTTAAATATTCAAATCTAAAAATAACATGAACTCACAGTGAATAGAACTGCGAAGAACATGTTGAATAAGTTGTTGTAGCCATCGCTGAATTTGTTGTAGCAATCTTCCAATATGTATAATCTTCTTTGAATTGATTTAGAAGAAAGGCTATTTTAATTTTCGTTGCAGCAGAGCTTCGCCGTCAACATTATTTTTAGATAAATAAAACCTAGGTCTAGGGTCCTTTATATAGGAGTAGAGTAGCAACCAAGACCTTCAGATTGGACTAGAAGCCATCAGAATCGTCCACGTCGGAGAAGCCTCCAGATCCCCGGGTGGGTCGACCCCTCGGTCGACCTCGGGGTCGACCGCATGAGCCTGGGTCGACCTCAAACGGTCGACCCTTCCTTGATTTGTGCGTCGGATTTCTGGTTTTGCTAATTTTTGAATATTTTTGAATTTACACACATATATATTCCTTATATGCATACGAACTTCAAACCTTAATAACTTCTTCATACGGTGTCCGATTTACGCAAACCAGATATCTATCTTGATCAGAATTCCGAGATAGACGCAATGGCACGGTCCATTTTACTTAATTCTGAATGCTTAATTAAGTTTTTCCTTAATTCATTGTTAATAGTGTATTTCACCCTAATTATTCTTTAATTCATCATCTTTAGTGTTGTCAAAATTCCGGGATGTTACATTCTCCCCTACTCAAAGGATTTCGTCCCCGAAATCTCTAAGTTAAAAAGAATGTATATCCTAACATCCAACACTCATACATCCATCCAGCAATCATAGACATCCATTGTCCTTAAGGAATTTCTAATGCTTTTATGAACATACGCAATAGTGTTTGTATATGTCCGTAAACTAATGCGAAAGATCAGGCGGTCTACTGATTCAGTTGACTTCCTTAATGCAATGTATGTTTGTGCCATGCAACCAAAATGCATGCAAATTATCCTAATACATGTAAGTTCTATATGTGCGAACAATCATCCATCCAAATGCAACATCAATGTAACGATACCCCCATTTTCATCCATAGAAATTTAAAATGTACACACATCAATATGCAATATGTAAGTGATTGAGCCGATCTAGTGCTTATTGTGTGTGTATATGCATCCACGAGAAACCACTAGCAAACACTTGCTTCCATCAAACATAACATGTCTCAAACACATGTTTACATTCATTAGTTTTTTACCTAAAGACTCGATCGATAGGAGATATTCAAACGATAGATACAAGTATTAATTCGAAGCTTGGAAAAAGAAGTTAAGGACATATTCTCGAAAAGGAAAGGATATGAAGCGCGATTCTTGTCTTCAGCCTCCCAAGTAGCGTTCTTGCGGTCCTTTCCCCATTGCACTCTTACTAGCTTCACTACATTGTTGCATAATTTCTTAACCTCCAATCCAAGTATGCAAGTCGGAACTCGTCCTGTCATTGCTTCCTTCTCTACTTTCATTTCCTCTCGCAAGTTTGGCTCCACTACCTCGAACTCTATACATTTTATCGCCGCTTGGATGAATAATCATCTTAGAATGATGGGTTTCCTCAAGGACTGTCTTCAATAGGTTTCCTATCCCGATATGACTCACCTATCAAACCTCTTCTCAAGTAGCTCCCCTATTTGCTTATCAAGTTCCTTCTTTACTTTTAGAAGTCACATGTCGCAAATCATCGATAGATATATCAAGAGGTTTTAGGAGACTAAGCATGACAGACACTTTTGGGGTCATAAGAAATCTCGAGAGTCATTCTATGGCAAGTCAGAAGTCTAACGATCCTCCTCTCACAATCTAGAATGGCTCCATATATGGTTAACCCATCCATCCTAGAATCAAATCGTATCTAATGAAATCAAGAACATATGTGTCGCAATCAAACTCAACACCTCACACAGAAATTCTCAAACCCCGACAAATCATCGATAAATGAGCCGTGCCTCCACTGGGGTTTGAGGCAATAACGGGATCCAAAACCATACTAGTATCTAGGTGTAGAGACTCAACTAAAAGATCAGATACAAAAGAATGCGAAACGCAAAAACAAAAATCCTAACAAGATGATTAGAAATAGAAATCAATACTTCGATGGAAACTTTCCTACCCCTATCCTGTCCACCAGCTATGAGAACATTAGTTTGTCCCCAAGAAGTTCTTGCCCTCTGTCCTTGTCTTTTTTCTCTTCGGGCACTCCTTAATGAGGTGTCCTGCCTAACCAAAGTGGTAACAAATGCCTTTTCTCTTTCTGCAATCCTTTTCCAGATGACCCACCGTTCCGAAGTTATAGTATTCCTCATTTCCTCTTTTATCTATATCCCCTTCTTAAGCCACCATTTTCTTTCATCTTTGGGCTGTGCTCCTTAGCCCCAATTCCCTTATTCTCCTTTTTACCATCTCTATGCAATATGCTAACAAGTCTTGTAATAGCCCACGTCCATTAATGTCACTCACAAAGGGAATACATTAACTTCTATGGAACGTTTTAAGTGAGTATAGAACAGAAACTTAACAACAAGACAGATATAAACAGTGCTAAAACACTAAAACTTTATTCATTGCAGCGGATAAACACGTAGGTTTGATTACATCATCAAAAACCAAAGTCAAAGTACATAATATCCATCATGACTAAATCAAAGTACATAAATTGAAAGACATAATCCCCAATACAAAATAGTCGTAAATAAGAGAGGCTGAACTTTACTTCAGCGATCCAAGCAATCTTCTAAAAGCAAGAGATACAGCTGTCCAAAATCAAGCTCCACTGGTGCTAGTTCCAACCTGAGCACCTGGGGGGGGGGGGATGGAAGAAAAGAGGTGGAAACAAAGGGGGTCAGACATAACGTTTGGCGAGTGCGATAACTTTAACAATATAATTACCAAAATAACTAGGCTAAGGTATAAGTTGGAAAATAAGGAAATGACTGTGAACAATTGAGTATGACAGAGTAAACAAGGAAATAAGATGAACAAAGATAACGTTAAAGCACACCCTAACCACTATATGATAATTACTATACTGCACCACCACTAGTCACCCTAAGGTTGATCCCGCCTACAGAACTTAGATAATGATAATGGTAGTTTCATGCACCCCTAGCTGCCTTCATAGGTGTCGCCTGCCCTTGTCTCCACTAGGTGTACCCACTAACCCCAAGCGATCGGCTCCCTAACTCGTAGATACCCGTGCTGGCCCCACAGTGGGGTGTATCACTCCCCAAAGTGGCAACCCGATACCACCAATAATGCACGGCTTATACCTACATGATGCAACAACGTCTTTCCTATCAACTCGGGTCCACACACGCATATGAACCCGTTGGACTTGCGTTGCCACCACTAACCCGTTTTGGCCTCTTACAGTCAAGCCCAGTATGCGTTTCCCATCCTCGACTTGGGTTGAGCCCACAAAGATACGTATGGGTTACTTGTTGAAACGGGCCCCCATTACTTGACACAAGCTATCCACCTAAGCTTGGTCCCCTCTAGTACATCCCACTTAACCCACTTCTTATCATGTTCACTTACATGTTTCAATTTTGGTTAAGTGTTTCTAATCATATTTCAAATGCCACCCACTAGATTCCACATGATACCGAAGGCACCCACTTAACCCCCTCATGTCCCACTACATGTTTATCTGGTTAAGTGTTTCTTAATTCATTAAGGTCGTAACCTCATAAAGACCTCCCACATTAGACTGGCATTTGTGGTAACTGGATTTGCCGGGCGGGTCCGGGCAGTCTTACACCACAAACGAGCCTAACCTCGTGTCTTTACAACTGTTACGTATTTAATTTATGCCTAAGACCTCTCACATTAGACTGGCATTTGTGGCAACTGGATTTGCTAGGCGAGTACGGGCAGTCTTACACCACAAAAGAGCCTAACCTCGTGTCTTAGATGATTAATTACACCAAATTAATCATCTCCCAATTTTTAATTTCTTTCCCTATTCAAATTATTAATTAATTCCAAATTTAACTATGGCCATAATTGACTAAATTATGTCCATCTATTTATGGTATGTAAAATCAAACCAATTTTCATCACAAAATTATTTTATGCCATTTAAGGCATTTATGCCAATTCTCAATATTAAATCTTTCTAATATTGTCCCATTACCCCCACGTTGTACGTTCGTTCGTTTAACGTAAAATATACATTAGACTCGAATAGTCTAACTCATGGAATAAAGAGAAAACATCACAACATACATATAATTATAACTATATCTAAACATAGGGGTGAACTTGCATGTGTGAATGATGTTCTACATCTAAAACTTGCATAAGCCAAAGTTTCAACTTGCATAAAACTACATATGTCATAGATCCAAACCTAAAGGTGTAAACTTGTTGAGATAATGGTCACAAACTTGCATAAATCATGTATGTCATAGATCTACATCTAAAGGTGTAAACTTGCATTGGCAATAACCACAAACTTACATAACATGATTCATACACCAAACCCATATATTTATATAAACTTGTATATGTGATTTATACAACATAACGATGGTGTAAACTTACATCTAAACATGTAAACTATCATGTATAATTTATCATATAACTCACACATGTCATAGCCTAACTTTTAGATCCAATTCGCATAAAATAGGTGTCATGAAACATGTAAGGTTATGCATAAAATTTACTAACTTGCATATGATCCACATCCAAATCAATATCTAAACTTGCATACATACTTATGATTTATCATATGAATCAACATAACCAACTAGCATATGAACAACATGATGATTTGATTATATAGAATTACAACATAGATGATAGCATCATAACTTTATAACATAGATGATAACATCACAACATAACATCATAGAATTTACAACATATATGATAACATCACAATTTTACAACATAATTATAACATGCGATCAATAATTCACATCACATCCATATAATCTACATCATAACTTAATCCAATTAAATTGCTAATTATTTTATTAAAGAAACCGAACTCACAACTCAAAGAAGGTCTTGAGTTCTGAATTCTGAGTTCTGAAGTTGTAACAGCTTTCCTTTGAAGAAGATTCGTTGTTAAAGTCGAAAAGGGTTGAATTTTATTTGCTTTCTTCCTCTCTAATTGGTGGCGGCTATGCTGAGTTGCTAGGTAACGGCACGGAGGCCATGGCTCTAATTTTTAATTTGATTTTAGGGTTTGAGTCTATAGGTGTTTTTATAGAGTTTAGGATTAGTTTAAGCCGTCCGATCAACCAAGAATTAATCCCAGCCAATCAGAGCAGATCAGAAACCCTAATGAGTCAGCACACAGTCATATACAGGTCATCAATCAATTCTTCTGGGGGGGGAGGGGCAGGTCGAACCCCAGGTCGACCCTATGGTCGACCTGGTCAGGGCAGGTTGACCCTATGGTCGACCTGGCCCTGGCGGGAATTTTCCCGCCTAGCCTGTCTGACTCCGAAATTTTGAAATTTGAAATCTATTTTGAATTTTCTGAAACTTCCGATGGCCATATCTTATTCATACGAAGTCCAATTCACGCAAACTCGGACTGTATCTCAACCAGAATTCCTAGACGAACACAATGGCCTAACCCGTTTCCCTTTATTCTCACATCTGAGATTAGTTATTCTTTAATTTGTGAACATTAATATTAATAGAATACAGGGTGTTACATTCTCCCCTCTTTAAAGGATTTCGCCCCCGAAATCTCCAAGTTAAGGAGAATGCATATCCTACCATCCAAAAAACCATCTACTCAAACATCAAACACAGGCATCCATTGTCCTTATAAAATTTCTAATGCTGTATGAACATATGCAAGAAGTGTGTATATATGTTCCTTATCTAATGCAAAATCAGGCGGTCTACTGTTTCAGTTGACCTCCTTAATGCAAACCATGATAGTGCCATGCATCCATTATGTATACGAAAGAACCCTATCGATACATATTATTTCTACATGTGTGCACAAACATTCACCAAAATGCAACATCCATATGACGGTACAATTATACATCCATTAACTTAAATATGCGCACACATTTATATGCAATATGCAATATGAAGTGACTGAGCCGATCTAGTGTCTAAAGTGTGTGTATATGCATCCACGAGCAACCACTAGCAACCACTTGCATCTACATGTATCCATCATACATAACATGTCTCAAACACATGTTTCAACCGTAGGACAATCCTATCTAAAGGACAAAGATACTAGCGAGAGGACATACTAAAGATAAGATAAGTACAAGCTAAGCGATAAAGGAGAAATTAAAAGACATACCCTCGAAAAGAAACGGGTATAATGAACGCATCCTCTCTTCCGTCTCCCAAGTTGCTTTGCTCTCATCATCTCCCCATTGCACTTTGACTAGCTTGACCTCTCGATTCCTCAACTTCTTAATCTCCGACCCAAGAATGCACGTAGGAGCTCGTCGAATCATCGCATCATGCTCTATCTCCACCTCTCTAAGCAAGCTCAGCTCTACCACTTCCGCGGTCTCATGCAAGCACTTCCTCAAATGTGATACATGGAATACATCGTGTACACCACTAAGTCTCTCGGGCAACTCTACTCTATACGCCATCTGCCCAATCCTCTCCTTAATAGGAAACGGCCCTACGAACCTTGGTGCTAACTTCCCAACAGACCCAAAGCGAACGACGTTCCGTAATGGAGACACCTTGACAAAGACCATGTCCCCAATATCAAACTCGAGATCTGTCCTCCTCTTGTCCGCATAAGATTTCTGCCTATCTTGTGCCATCTTCATCCTCCTTCGAATCAAATTGATCTTTTCCGAAGTCTCTCTAATCATATCGGGCCCAAGTAAGATCTTATCTGTAGACTCCCACCATCATGTAGGCGAACGACACGGCCGTCCATAAAGAGCCTCGAACGGTGTCATGTCAATGCTAGACTGAAAGCTGTTATTATATGCGAACTCTACCAACAGAAGATGTTCCTCCTATGTACCTCCGAAGTCTAAGACACATAACCTCAATAGGTCCTCTAGAATACAATTCACCCTCTCGGTCTGGCCGTCCGACTGAGGATGATATGCGGTGCTCAAACATAACTGAGTCCCTATCGCCTCTTGCAAGCTCTTCCAAAATTTGCTAGTAAAAATAGGATCGCGGTCGCTTACTATGCTAGAAGGAACACCGTGCAAACAAACTATCTCTCGAATGTATACAGAGGCTAACCATGGAGCAGTCCTCTTACTCTTTACGGGAATGAAATGGGCGCTCTTTGTAAGTCTGTCTACCACGACCCAAATCCCATATTACCCTTCCTCGATCTCGGTAACCCGTCAACAAAATCCATCGAGACACTTTCCCACTTCCATTGTGGGACCTCCAATGGGTGAAGCAATCCATCGGGCTTCTTTTGCTCTGCTTTTACTTGTTGGCACACTAAGCATCTAGCGACAAACTCGGCTACATCCCTCTTCATACCGGCCCAAAAATAAACTCGTCTCATGTCCATGTGCATCTTGTCCCCGCCGGGATGAATGGTCATCTTTGAACGATGTGCATCATCAAGAATGGTCTTCCTCAAACTCTCGTCCCGTGGTACACAAAGTCTACCGTCCCTACATAACCAACCCTTATCATCTAGGGTATACCTATGGAGATGCCTCGATGACTCCCCCCTTTTGAGCTTCTCTACTAACTCAACCAACCGTGGGTCATCTCGCTGTGCCTCACCAATCTGTCCCAAAAGCGTAGGTCTGACCTCTAAGGATGCTAACAAACCGGGTACAAAGTCAACGGAAGGTCTAAAGTCAAACATAGAGATGAACTCTAAGCTTCGCCTCTCAACAAACAACGGACTCAAGGACAAACTTTTTCTACTTAAGGCGTCTTCCACCACGTTACCCTCGCCAGGGGTATATGCTATCTCGAAATCGTAGGACGCTAAGAATTCCATCCACCTTTGCTGCCTTAAGTTCAAGTCCTTCTGAGAGAACAAGTATTTTAGCGACTTGTGGGCAGTGAACAATTCAAATCTCTCGCCAAGAAGATAATGACGCCAAGACTTAAGCGCGAAAACAATAGCGGCCAACTCTAGGTCATGTGTAGGGTAATTTCTTTCATGCACTCTCAACTGCCTTCCACCATAGGCTATTACCCTTCCCTCTTGCATAAAGACTGCGCCTAGTCCTGTCCCACAAGCATCGTTATAAACGGTAAATGGCTTACTCCCATCTGGCAACACTAGGACTGGGGCTGTGGTCAAAGCTCTCTTTAAACGTTGGAACGCATCATCACAATCTACGTCCCACGTAAAAACTAGGTTCTTCTTCGTCAAGCGTGTTAATGGAGCTTATATTTTTGTGAAGTCTTTGATAAACTTTCTATAGTAGCCAGCCAACCCTAAGAAACTCCTTACCTCGGTAGAATTTTTAGAGACCTTCCAATCTTGGATGGCCACTACCTTTGCGGGATCCACAGCTATCCCTTCTTTGGAAACCACGTGCCCTAAGAATCGCACTTCCTTCCTCTAAAAGTGACATTTAGAAAATTTAGCTTTAAGGCTATGTGCTCTAAGAGTCTCCCACACTTCCCTAAGATGTAGGGCATGCTCTTCTTCGCTCTTAGAAAAGATCAAGATGTCGTCCTCAAAGACTACCACGAATTTATTAAGGTATTCCCTAAACACCCTACTCATCAAGTCAACAAATTATGCGAGGGCGTTTGTCAAACCGAAGGGCATCACAAGCCACTCGAAGAAGCCGTTTGGAGTCCTAAAGGCAGTCTTGTCTATGCTATCCTCAGCCACTCTCAATTGATGGAAACCCGTGGCTAAGTCCAACTGTGAAAACACTGATGCGCCAACTAACTGATCGAAGAGATCGTCAATCCTCGGTAGTGGGTTTCTATTCTTCTTAGTAAGCTTATTAAGTTCTCTATAGTCCACACAAAGTCTAAGGGACCCATCTGCCTTCGTGGCAAATACTACTGGAGCACCCCACTCCGATATACTACGTCTGATGAACCCCTTCTCAAGCAATTCTTTCACTTACTTACGGAGTTCTCTTCTCTCTCTTGGAGCCATGTGGCGCACTGGCAATGAAACTGGCTTTGCATTATCTACTAGATATATTCGAAAGTCTATCTCACGTATTGGGGGTAAACCCCTCACCTTATCGAAGACATCAACATATTCAAGGACTATGGGAACATAATGTTAGTCATCATCGGATGCGTCAAGTGATTCTAGGTAACTAAGCATTACTGGACCTCTAGGGTCACAAGAAATATCAAGGGTCTTTCCACAACGAGTCAACAATCTAACTACCCTTCTTTCACAATCTAGGATGGCCCCGTATTTAGTTAGCCAATCCATACCTAGAATCAAGTCGTAGTCCATGAAGCCAAGAACAAAGGCGTTGCATTCAAACTCAACGCCCAAGATAAACACTCTCAAATCCCGACAAATCATAGAAAGATGAGCCGAACCACCAATAGGATTTAAGACTACTAAGGGATCCGTAACTAGACTAGTATCTAGGTGCAGTGTTTCAACTAATGATGTAGAGATAAACGGATGTGATGCGCCAGAATCGAATAAAGTACGGACAGGATGATCAAACAGAAAAACTAAACTTTCAACGGAAATTGCTCTACCTCGTTCTTGCAGCGGTGGGACCATGAGAGCCTGAACTTGTCCCCTTGCCTGCCCTGGTGCCATAAGAGCCTGCACCTGTCCTCCCGAGGTAGACCCCGCCCTCTGCCCTTTCTTTGGCAGTCCTTAATGAGATGTCCCGCTACGCCACAGTGGAAACAACCAGTCTTCTTTTTCTTCCTACAATCTTTGCTTAGATGGCCAGGTGTCCCACAATTAAATCATCTTTTCTTTCCCTTAGCATTGTTGCCTTTTCCACCTTTCTTGTTCTGTTGTTGCTGTTGCGGCTTCTTTTGATCCATTTTCTTCTCGGGTGCCTTATTAGCATTGGCGCCCTTCTCCTCTTCATGCATAAGCGCCATGTCAACTAGTCTCTCAAATGTAGCTCCCATGGGGATGTGGGTCATGGCTAACCCATGAAGCGTCTCGTTTAAACCCTTAACAAACCTCAGGGCCTTTTTTCTGGTGTATTCACCAAGTCCAAGCCAAATCTCGCCAACAGATTGAACTTGTTGACTGTATTCTTTCACCGATAGATTTCCTTGCTTCAATGTTAGAAACCTTTCCATGTATAGATTTTCTTCAGCCCATGAAAGAAACTTCGCCTAAAACCTCCGCCTAAAATCTGGCCATGTATCAACTGGACGTTCTCCATTAGTGACCTCCCACCAAAACGAGGCCTCATCCTTCATTAGCCAGGCAGCTAACTGGACCTTTCTTCCATCGTCCACTTCAAAGATCCCAAACAATTCTTCCACCTCCTTTAACCAATTGCGAGCTTCAACAAATGTCTCCGTCCCGTGAAAAGGTTTTCCACCCATAGCCCGAAGGTCCTTACATATCTTAGCAAAAGTATCGACACGAGGAGGTGGAGGATTTGCTGGACCTGCAGTGGTGGCCCTAGTCTCCAAATACCTCCTAAACCATCCTGGTATCGTTATTACCTCGGGTATCTCGGGAATTCCAGACATGCTGAAACGAAAAGGAAAGATTCAATACAAAAGAACCGAAGGAAAGATATATGGCTCTTGGGGTTATGCTTTCTAAAATAAGCTTTTCTCTTGAAAATACATACTTTTGAAGGTACTTCTTTATAAAAGTTGTTTTTCAAAAACACTTTTCAAAATTCATATCTGTTCTGGTAACCTTCAGCTCTGATAACACGTGTAACACCCCACGTCCATTAATGTCACTCACAAAGGGAATGCATTAACTTCTATGGAGCGTTTTAAGTGAGTATAGAACATAAACTTAACAACAAGACAAATATAAATAGTGCTAAAACTTTAAAACTTTATTCATTGCAGCGGATAAACACATAGGTTTGATTACATCATCAGAAACCAAAGTCAAAGTACATAATATCCATCTTGACTAAATCAAAGTACATAAATTGAAAGACAAAATCCCCAATACAAAATAGCCATAAATAAGAGAGGCTGAACTTTACTTTAGTGATCCAAGCAATCTTCTAAAAGCAAGAGATACAGCTGTCCAAAATCAAGCTCCACTGGTGCTAGTTCCAACCTGAGCACCTGGGGGGGGGGGGGAAGGAAGAAAAGAGGTGGAAACAAAGGGGGTCAGACATAAAGTCTGGCGAGTGCGATACCTTTAACAATATAATTACCAAAATAACTAGGCTAAGGCATAAGTTGGAAAATAAGGAAATGACTATGAACAATTGAGTATGACAGAGTAAACAAGGAAATAAGATGAACAAAGATAACGTTAAAGCGCACCCTAACCACCATAAGATAATTACAATACTGCACCACCACTACTATACTGCGCCACCACTAGTCACCCTAAGGTTGATCCCGCCTACAGGACTTAAATAATGATAATGGTAGTTTCGTGCACTCCTAGCTGCCTTCATAGGTGTCGCTTGCCCCTATCTCCACTAGGTGTACCCACTACCCCCAAGAGATCGGCTCCCTAACTCGTAGATACCCGTGCTGGCCCGACAGTGGGGTGTATCACTCCCCAAAGTGGCAATCCGATAACACCAATAATGCACGGCTTATACCTACACGATGCAACAACGTCTTACCTACCAGCCCAGGTCCACACGCATATGAACCCATTGGACTTGCGTTGCCACCGCTAACCTATTTTGGCCTCTTACAGTCAAGCCCAGTATGCGTGTCCCGTCCTCGACTTAGGTCGAGCCCACAAAGATACGTATGGGTTACTAGTTGAAACGGGCCCCCATTACTTGACACAAGCTATCCACCTAAGCTTGGTCCCCTCTAGTGCATCCCACTTAACCCACTTCTTATTCATGTTCACTTACATGTTTCAATTTTGGTTAAGTGTTTCTAATCGTATTTCAAATGCCACCCAAGGCACCCACTTAACCTCATATGTCCCACTACATGTTTATCTGGTTAAGTGTTTCTTAATTCATTAAGGCCGTAACCTCATAAAGACCTCCCACATTAGACTGGCATTTGTGGCAGCTGGATTTGCCGGGTGGGTCCGGGCAGTCTTACACCACAAACGAGCCTAACCTCGTGTCTTTACAACTGTTACGTATTTAATTTATGCCTAAGACCTCTCACATTAGACTGACATTTGTGGCAGCTGTATTTGTCGGGCGGGTCCAGGCAGTCTTACACCACAAAAGATCCTAACCTCATGTCTTAGACGATTAATTACACCTAATTAATCATCCCCTAATTTTGAATTTCTTTCCCTATTCAAATTATTAATTAATTCAAAATTTAACTATGGCCATAATTGACTCAATTATGTCCATCTATTTATGGTATGTAAAATCATACCAATTTTCATCACAAATTTTTTTTATGCCATTTAAGGCATTTATGCCAATTCTCAATATTAAATCTTTTTAATATTGTCCCATTACCCCATGTTGTACGTTCGTTCGTTTAACGTAAAATATACGTTAGACTCGAATAGTCTAACTCATGGAATAAAGAGAAAACATCACAACATACATATAATTAAAACTAGATCTAAGCATAGGGGTGAACTTGCATGTGTGAATGATGTTCTACATCTAAAACTTGCATAAGCCAAAGTTTCAACTTGCATAAAACTACATATGTCATAGATCCAAACCTAAAGGTGTAAACTTGTTGAGATAATGGTCACAAACTTGCATAAATCATGTATGTCATAGATCTACATCTAAAGGTGTAAACTTGCATTGGCAATAACCACAAACTTACATAACATGATTCATACACCAAACCCATATATTTATATAAACTTGCATATGTGATTTATACAACATAACGATGGTGTAAACTTACATCTAAACATGTAAACTAGCATGTAGAATTTAGCATATAACTCACACATGTCATAGCCTAACTTTTAGATCCAATTCACATAAAATAGGTGTCATGAAACATGTAAGGTTATACATAAAATTTACTAACTTGCATATGATCCACATCCAAATCAATATCTAAACTTGCATACGTACTTATGATTTATCATATGAATCAACATAACCAACTAGCATATGAACAACATGATGATTTGATTATATAGAATTACAACATAGATGATAGCATCATAACTTTACAATATAGATGATAACATCACAACATAACATCATAGAATTTACAACATATATGATAACATCACAATTTTACAACATAATTATAACAAGCGGTCAATAATTCACATCACATCCATATAATCCACATCATAACTTAATCCAATTAAATTGCTAATTATTTTATTAAAGAAATCGAACTCACAACTAAAAGAAGGTCTTGAGTTCTGAATTTTGAGTTCTGAAGTTGTAATAGCTTTCCCTTGAAGAAGATTCGTTGTTAAAGTTGAAAAGGATTGAATTTGATTTGCGTTCTTTCTCTCTAATTGGTGGCGGCTATGCTGAGTTGCTAGGTGACGGCATGGAGGCCATGGTTCTAATTTTTAATTTGATTTTAGGGTTTGAGTCTATACGTGCTTTTTTATAGAGTTTAGGATTAGTTTAAGCCGTCCGATCAACCCAGATTTAATCCCAGCCAATCAGAGCAGTTCAGAAACCCTAATGAGTCAGCACACAGTAACATACATGTCATCAATCAATTTTGCCCGGGGGAGGGGGGGCAGGTCGACCCCCAGGCCGACCACCAGGTCGACCCTATGGTCGACCTGGTCAGGGCAGGTCGAACCCCAGGTCGATCCTATGGTTGACCTGACCCTGGCGGGAATTTTCCCGCCTAGCCTGTCTGACTCCAAAATTTTGAAATTTGAAATCTGTTTTGAATTTTCTGAAACTTCCGATGGCCATATCTTCTTCATACGAAGCCCAATTCACACAACCTCGGACTCTATCTCAACCAGAATTCCGAGATGAACACAATGGCGCAACCCATTTCCCTTTATTCTCACATCTGAGATTAGTTGTTCTTTAATTTGTGAACATTAATATTAACAGAAATACGGGGTATTACAAGTCTGTTGAAAGCGGCCTCCATCGCACGTAAATCCTTACGAGGCTTGTGAGAAAATAAGGCGCATGTGAAACCACTGCGGCTAAAGATGGAGGTTGGGCACTTCTTTTCCCTTCGACATGTACCATAGTTTTAACATGCCTACGGAACCATGCCGAAATAGGGACACCCTTCCAGGAAGAAACGGTTCCCCGAACAAAAAGGAAAAGGAATCAAGCGAAGAATCGGGAAGATATTTACGGCTTTGGGAAATATGCTTTTCAAAAACAGACTTTTTATTTTAAAATACTTTGTTTTTGAGACCTTTTTTGAAAACCATTTTCAAAGTATTTTATCTGATCTTATAACCATATGCTCTGATACCAAATGTAACACCCCACGTCCGTTAATGTCACTCACTAAGGGAATGCAATAAGTTCCGTGAAGCGTTATTGGTAAATAAGAACATAATAGCACAAGACAGACATGTAAAATAGTAGCGGAATTAAAAACTTGATTTAAATCAAAACATCATGGTCCCAAATACTGAGTTTACATCATAAGTAACTAATTACATAAATAATCTGTCTTGCCAAAAATATCAGAGTACAAAAGCATAAAACCATATTTCCTTTGCAAAGCCATGAGAGAGTTGACAAAAAGTCAAAGAAGTACATATATATCCAAAATCCAAGCTAAGCTGAAAGAATCCAAATCAACTCTAAGCACTTCCACCCTGAGAACCTAGGAGGGGAGGGAACGAAAGAGAGAGAAGAGGAAACAAAAAGGGTCTGACATAAAGTCCGACGAGTCCAATTACTTTTAAATATAAATAAATAAAAGTATCATGGCAGGTATATAAAACTGGAGGATCAAGATAATAGTAACAATAACAAATTTGAACTGAGCAAGATAAGATGAACAGAATATATTGCGCTTCTTAAATACATTTCTCGGCACCGCGCAAATACTAGTATATCAGAGATAGAATGATCCCTACTAATACCGTTCCATTACATTTTCTTGATTATTTGGTTACTTAGTTTAACAACAGTTAAGACTTATACGCGCATCGTACCCATTTACATTTCCATGGATCCACCTAATACAATATATGTAGCTATCTCTCAATATTGAGATACACCCCATGGTAACCCACTGCACAGTCTCCACTGTAATGAACGCAGTACCTCATCCTATGCCGGAGTGACGTACGGATCTCTATATAACAATGTTACGTTCCAAATATATCTATCATTACATGCTACATAAGCGTATGGACTGCCACCATCGATCGAATCATATTCCTTATCGAAATAATGCCCTCTAGTCTACGATACATCACCCAGAGCTTATATGCATGTATCTAGACCATCCCACGTATGTACTATAATTGTAGCTCAATGCCTCAATCTTATGTCCTCTAATGTGCACCGAGTTCCGCGGTAGGGCGATACAAGAAACACGGAACTCGGTCGGGAGCTTTTCCATTTCTGTACCGGCCCATCTTTAAAGAGCCTCTAAATACAAAAACACCTAGGGTCTATTTTCATAGTGGCTATGGCCCCACCTCGGCCCTTCCCTCAACTAGTAAAGACTACAAGAGCAAAGCGACCGCCTATAATAACAACCTATCTAAAAATCCATGTGGCGTCTACCCTCAACCCCGTACTTCGATAGTGAAAGGTGAAATGGTATCTTGGGTTTAGCTCTAGTCTTTTCACATCCCTTTGGCTGTCGATGATGGATATCCGACGGTCTACTATCCTTGTTGGTCGTGACCCTCTCTACCTCCTCGTGAGGCAACTATCGAATCACCCTAGTGTCACCATGTCACCGCATTCTGACTGCATTGCTACATCTGCAGTCAAGGCCCACCGACCTAGTAGTTACGCGCAAACCCAACCTCTGTGAGTATAGCCTAAGACATCTGTCATTGCACAGAGAACTACTAGGAGCACCTTACATACTTCACGAAGCCGCGTGCTTCCCCTTCCCATTCCTTTGGAGCCGTCATAACAACCAGATGAATGTGCACTCCCCTCATGTCTTATAACACCTCGATGATCTACCCCGTTGGGTTATTCACCCTCAAACGTACGGACTGGTCCAAGTGCCTTTCTTTAATATGTTGTTAGACCCTATGTCTAAACATTCTTTTACGCGCTTGCCTTACCTCACCGGGTTTCCATTTAACTTGGTTATTCCCATTCATATTGAATTCTTATTCAAATTACCAAGTTTCTCTTGCTTATTAATTTCGGTTATATAACTTAATCCATTTAAGTTTATTAATAAGCCCACAACATGTTATTTTCTAGATTGTGGCCCAAGGTCTATAATCCACAATCTATTTTATATTCTTGCTTGGTCATATCATTACAATAACATGTTCTCCTTAATATGTTATTAAGTATATCTCAATTCACATGTTTCCTAATTAACATGTCACTTACCATTTATGATTAAATATAACTTATTTATTTTACAAGTTTTCCTCATTCTTTCTCATTTAATCATAAATTCAATTTACACCATCACTAAAACTTATCATTGTTTACTTAGCAGAATATTAGGCATATCTAATTTTGTCATTTCTACAAGTTATGCTTACCCTACAAGGGTGTCTTTAATTACATAACTTTATTATATTTTCCACCGGTTACGTATGCCACTAGGTTGTTTCTTTAATTAATTACCTTATTGGGTTAAGTTCGTGGACCTATGTGTAAATATTACCCACCCCCTCTATTTTACTTAACCTACCCACTACCCATCCAATTTTACTTAACCCTAACTTAAGTTCATAATCATACAATCCTTATGGATTAAATTAGGTTAAGTAGTCCAATTCATTACCATGTCCAATTATGGTTATAATGGGCTAGACCTCCCACATTAGGCCTACAACGTGTGAATAATGGATATGCCGTTCGGGTCCGGGCAGTCATATTCCACGGTTGGGTCTAACCTCGTGTCTTAGGCCGATTCGTATTTGCACACTTAGACCTCTCACATTAGGTTCAACATTAGTGGCTGCTGGATATGTCGGTCGGGTCCGTGCAGACTTTCACCACCAATGCAACCTAACCTCGTGTCATAAGTGCAATTACAATTCCTAATTGTAATTACTAAACATTCCATTTTTATCCAAATCTACCTGTGTAATTATAGGTGATTATTTCTCTTTTTCCCCATATTTAGTTATATGCCCAATTCACTGTTCAAATTATAGACTTTTACACCCCTTTTTAATTCATCGTTTAATTATGCACCATATGCTCTTTTTCCCAAGTTATAAGTAAAGGCATATACGTACATACTTATATATATATATATATATATATATATATATATATGTTATGCACAAACCCAACTCCACATATTTTCCAATTTATGTCCCTATTCCATATTCGCCCATTTCAATACAAGTTATACCCAAATCCATATTCGCATATTTTCCAATGTATGCCTAAAATTCATATTCACATACGTCCCAATTTATATCCCAAATCAGTACTTACACATATCCCAATTTATGCTCAAATTATATATTCCAATGTATGCCTAAATTCATATTCATATTATTCAACAAAATATATGCCCCAAAATTCATATTCGTATATTTCCAAATTTTATGCCCAAATTTAGATCCATATTTTCCAATACCAATTATTCCCCAAATTATGTCTTTCCCAATCGTTCCCAATTTCACATGTTCACATTATTCAGCGTTAGGCCTAGGCTCGAAGGTAGCCAGGCTATATAAAAATAAAAAGGGAAAAATAGGGAGAGAAGAGAATCAAGAATAGGCATAATAACGAATCAATAATAAACTGATAGAAATAGGCATAAACTGAATATGCATATTATGATAAGATTTAACATGGTGGCGATATGAACATATAAAAGCAGATCTGATAATTATGTCATAGTAGAACTGATTAGGCACCAATTCAAGATCCAGTTTTTATATACATATCAAGATTACTATTTAAATATTCAGATATAAAAATAACATGAACTCACAGTGAATAGAACTGCGAAGAACATGTTGAATAAGTTGTTGTAGCCATCGCTGAATTTGTTGTAGCAATCTTCGAATATGTATAATCTTCTTTGAATTGATGTAGAAGAAAGGCCATTTTAATTTTCTTTGCAGTAGAGCTTCACCATCAACATTATTTTTAGATAAATAAAACCTAGGTCTAGGGTCCTTCCTTGATTTGCGCGCCGGTTTTCTGGTTTTGCTGATTTTTGAGTATTTTTGAATTTATATGTGTATATATATCTTCCTTATATGCATACAAACTTCAAACCTTAATAACTTCTTTATATGGTGTCCGACTTACGCAAACCAGTTGTCTATCTTGACCAGAATTCCGAGATGGACGCAATGGCGTGGTCCGTTTTTACTTAATTTTGAATGATTAATTAAGTTTTTCCTTAATTCATTGTTAACAGTGTATTTCACACTAATTATTCTTTAATTCATCATCTTTAGTGTCATCAATATTCCTGGGTGCTACAGATGTATTCATATAGGAGGTACCACTTAGAAATTCATGCATATCATATGTATTATAATGAATCTTGCGCTATTACATGGATTGGATGCAAAATTGAACGTATTTTAAATGATTGTTAGTGTAAAAAGGACGTGAGAAGGTTTAAATGATCTAACTCTTAAAGCATGTGTGTGTGTGTGTGTATATAATGGCGGACTCGTTGAGGGATTCCCCATTGAATCTTCTGCCAAAACCACCTCTCAATTCATCAAATTCTAATCCTATTCTAGATTCGAATACCCCAACTTTAGATCCAGATGATGATACTCGATCGACGCAATCTAATGAGGAAGATTTTTTTTTATCTCCCGAATATGTTAAACCTTAGGGAAATTATGTGTATCTTTCAGAGAATACTTTTAAGGCATCTACTGATTCATGGATTAACTTTATAGTTTTACATCCGGTGGATTTCAAGCTTGTGGTCAAATTGAAGGATTACATTACGAAGGTGTGGAGGACGAAAGGTAATTTTCTGGTTCATATCACTCCATATTTTCATTATATAGTTCAGTTTGAAGCAGTAGAAGATTGTGCATCAGTTTTGAAAATTTCGATGTATTCTTATTTCGGGAGATTGCTAATGGTGTTTAAGTGTTTTCCTGGTTATGAATTTGAGAAGTTTCGAGTAAATAAGGTATAGATCTGGATAAAGCTTTTCAAATTAGATATGGAAATATGGACGAACAAAGCATTTTCGATGATTGCAAGTTATATAGGGGAACAAATTCGTGTTGATGAAAGAACTGCTAGTAAGAAAATTACAAAGTTCGCTAGAATTTTAGTTAGCATAGATATGGACTCGAAGATGGTAGATAAAATTCTTATTCTAATGCATAATGGTCTTCAAAATGAAATTATGGTTGAATATGAATTTGTTCCTTTCAGATGTGATCATTGTAAACTGTTTGGGCATAAATCTATTATTCATGAATTTTCTAACTAGCTTGTCTGGACTTTAAAACAGAATACTGATGATCTTATGAAGGCTAGTTCCTCAGATGCTATTGAACAAAATTCTGATATGGATAATAATACTTTTGAGGAGGCTAACTTGGAATTTTTGGATATTGAACTACCTCAGGATATTCTACCTGATAATCTAAATATAGTTGTTGATAATTTGACAAAGGAATCTCAAGTTGAAGTCCACATTGATATATCAGAGGGTATCTCTAAATTTTTTGATTATTTAGTAAATCTTAAAGGCAAGAACAAGATGGTAACTCCTGATCCTCCTAAAAGAATTTTAAGGAGAAATTCATTAGTTAAATGATGCTACTGACATGGAATGTCAGAGGAATGAATACATCTAAGCGTATGCGAGATGTTTTATCCCTTCTGACTAAAACAAAAGCTACTCTTGTAGGTTTGGTTGAAATAAGCTAAATAATATTATATGGAAGTGTTTAGGAGATTACTACCTAGTGGATGGGAGTTATTACCTTGTGATGATGCTGAATTTTTTGGTATAATCTTACTGCTCTGGATTTCTGATGTTTAGTCCATTAATTTAATTTCCTCATCAAAGCAACATATTACTGTGCATGCTCAAAATATAGGTGGTCTATCTTTATTTTTTTCTGTTGTGTATGCTAGCAACAACTTCTATGACAGACATATACTATGGCAACACATCATTCAAGAAGCAAATATTAGAAGTGACGAATGGATATTGATGGGAGATTTCAACAATTCAACGTCACATTTGGATAAGAAGGGAGGCCTTCCAGTTCCATTTCAATATATAAAAGCATTAAATAATTGCCTTTCTAAGTCTGGATTAATTGAAATAAAAGCTTCAGGGTTTAACTATACATGGAAACATAGGGGGATTGCAAACAATATTGATAAAATCTTTGTTAACCATGCATGCCATCAGAAATTCACGGATATGAGAGCTCTTTCTTTATCTCAACTATCAAGTGATCATAATCCTCTTTTACTAGAGTTGATTGTTTCTTCTACAACTAAAGGCTATCCATTCAGATATTCAAATGAGTGGCATGTCAAAGAGGGTTATGAAGAATGTGTATTAAGGGGTCTGCAAGTAAGTGTTTGGGGATTTGCTAGTTATATTTTCCAGGAAAAGTTAAAGGCATGTAAATTAGAGCTGAAAAATTGGAACAGAGTTAGACCTACTCTTAGAAGATGAAGCTGTTTTCAAGGAAAGAGAAATAGCATGTGATGAAGATCTAGAGAATGTAACTCTATATGAAAGGATACTAGAAGCTAAACATGTTTTAGAGGTTCAAAAGCATATTAAATATTGGAGTTATAAGCAGAAGGCAAAGGTATCGTGGCTTCAAGATGGTGATAAAAATTCAAAAGTTTTTCATTCTAAAATGTCATCCAGGAGACATGTAAACAATCTGAATGCTCTTATAAATAGCAATGGTGAACTGTTACATAAACCAGAGGACGTTGGTGAGGAATCAATGCAGTATTTTTTTGGACTATTTAATGGAGCATATGAATCTTAATTTCTAGACTTTCAATCTATTGCTACGATTAACCCTCAAGGACAACAGGTATTGTTACAACAGATATCATTAGAAGAGGTAAAGTTAGTTGTAGATTCAGTGCATATAGATTCGAATCTAAGACCTAATGGATTTAATTCTTATTTTTTTTAAATTGCACTGGGAAATTATTAAGATGGATTTATTAACAGTTATGCAAGACATGTTCACATCTTCTAAATTACCAAAAGGGATTGATCATACGTTCATTACATTAATTCCAAAAGTTGATAGGCCATCAGAATTTGCTCATTACTGTCCAATATCATGTTGCAACCTTTATTACAGGATTTTTAGTAAAATTATCTGTAATAGAATCAAGTGGTTTTTTCCTCATTTAATCTGCCCTAATCAGTGTGCGTTTATACCATCTCGTTACATTTGGTGACAATATGTTACGCACACACGAATTGCTTAGAGACTTTAAGAAGGTTG
>JASFAX010004087.1:0-40403 GCA_030737875.1 Allium sativum | reverse complement strand
ATACCAAAGTCCTTCTCTTTCTATCCCAAATTCCTGTGTGAATTCACGCCACCATCTCCCCTTCATTTCTTTATGTATTAACGCTTATCCATATATATATAATTATATATATATATACTATGTAATAACCCGGAAAATGTGAACCAGTTTAAAATTTTTAAATTTGGTTATTAACAAGAAATTTGAATAATTTAAATAGCATATTTCCATAAAATATAGAATTAGGCATGGTATGGCCGTTTGAAATTTTGAATATAAACTTTGTCTGACTGTACCGGGTGGAAAATATAACAGATTTTAACGAAACTGAAAATATTTAAATATGTTTATCAATACCTTTCTAACGAATCTGAAAAATCGAAATTTCATAACGGAAATCAAAAGTTATGGCCAAATGAATTTTCAGAAAGGTCGCTATATAGTATATATAGCCCTTGAAAATTGAGATTTTGCATACGACCTCGGAATTCAACGAAACCACTTTTTTTGGGTCCGAGATGTCAAATTATTGCTAAGTTTCAAATTTCGTAATTTTTGAAGCTAGTATGTGAGCGGGGCAAAAGATAACGTGTTTGGTCAAATTCTGTTAAAATGGGTCGACCTAAAAATGGTCGTTTTTCAAACGAACTCAGAATTCGATGAAACTGGTTTTGTTAGGACCGTATCGTCAAAACAAAGCTAGATTTATTTTTCTGGAATTTTTCGATTCAGTTTGTGGCCCTGGCAAATTGAAATGTACGTTTAAATTAAATATCGAATGTTTTATATTTTAATTTGAAAAATAACAGACTGTAACAGTCGAAATGGCCAACGTAACATATCCCATTGTGTTCGGAATGGGGGTATTTAGCTAGGGGCGACAGACGTTGGGTTTGATTTCGAGGTCGTTTGAAGAAGGGGTATTTTTGGAATTAAATAAATTAAAAATTAAAATAAAAAGGGCATCAACCAATCAGAATTCATCTCCCTCCTCGAAACCCCTGTCGCGATGCGGAAACCAATCTGAATCTTCTCTCTTCAATTTCTCCACATCCACTCAACGAAATCAAGCAAACCCAGTTCCAATTTGAAGAGCGTTCAGAGATCTTCAAATCCATAGCAATTTCACGAATTATCATTGAGTATTGAAGGAGATATCGCGTTGGGAAGCTCCGACCTTTGCGCCGCCGCCGTGCCCTCTAGGAGGCGTCGAGTTGAACATCTCAGGTAGCTTTGGAAAGCTCTCTCCTTCCTCTTCGACGTGGCGCTGGCCGTTCGTCCTAAAGCTTCGTGGTTTTGCCGAAAAATTCAACCCTAGCTTTCGAATCAAAAAGGGGTATACGGCTGAAACTGATTTTTACACTTTAAAGCGTTGCAAACTTGTAAAAATCATATCTTTTTGCTATGTTAACGAAATTTGATGAAACAGGAGACACCGTGACCGCAAGGAGGCTCTCTACATTCTAGAAGAAGCCGCGGATTTTTCTGACCTTCCTACGATTTTTAGCACCGCAAGAACCAATGTGAGGAATCTAAACTATTTGTGTGAATGAAATCGCGTTGTATAAATTATATAAGCGAAGTGTAAATTGTATACGCATTGTATACCTCATGTACATGTGTTGTATAACTTATATTAGCGATGTATAAATTATACAAGCGTTGTTTGAAACATATATGCTTTGAATTGTGATGAAATGCAAGTGAATTATTATATTATATATATATATATACATACTCCCCTCGTCCACAGACCATGGACGATATTTATTGCTTGTGATTGACGTGATATTATATGGTTTGACGAATGGTTGGAAATAATTGTTTGTGGTTGATATTATGGTTGAAAAATACCTTTATGGTTGAAAAATACCTTTGTGGTTGAAAAATACCCTCTTGTGGTTGAAACAAAATAGAATAGGATTGTGGAATTGAAAATAAAACATCCCGCCTGTGTGCGAACTAGATGCATGATCCCCATTGTCAAAAACCGCGAGGTTTTAAGGTAGAGCGAGGAGCCGTACTAGGGACGGTCCCGGTTTTAACTAACCTGCCGTTATGCTGCCGAAATTTTCTGAAATATTTATGTGTTAGAATAATTTTCATTCATTGGAATTATTTACATATGCTAAATAGAATATTCATGTGTTGAGTTGCAATTCATTCGTTGAGTTGAAATTCATGTATTGAATATTATTTGAATTTAAACAAATGGCTTTAGCAAATAAAATCACATTTTTATATATATACAAACGATATCGAATATTCATGTGTTGAGTTGCAATTCATTCGTTGAGTTGAAGTTCATGTGTTGAATATTATTTGAATTTAAACAAATGGCTTTAGCAAATAAAATCACATTTTTATATATATACAAACGATATCGAATATTCATGTGTTGAGTTGCAATTCATTCGTTGAGTTGAAGTTCATGTGTTGAATATTATTTGAATTTAAACAAATGGCTTTAGCGATAAAAATCACATTTTTATATATATACAAACGATATCGAATACTCATGTGTTGTGTTGCAATTCATTCGTTGAGTTGAAATTCATGTGTTGAATATTATTTGAATTTAAACAAATGGCTTTAGTGATAAAAATCACATTTTTATATATATACAAACGATATCGAATATTCATGTGTTGAGTTGCAATTCATTCGTTGAGTTGAAATTCATGTGTTGAATATTATCATCTTTTAAAAATAAAATGAATCGACAATGAAAACTATATTTTTATAGTGATTATGAAGAGTTAAAAATACACATGTGTCGAATAAATATTTTTGATGATAAAAATATTTCTTTTATCATGTGTAGGCTTAGTTAAAAATACACATGTGTCGAATAAATATTTTTGATGATAAAAATATACCTTTTATCATGTATAGGCTTAGTTAAAAATACACATGTGTCGAATAAATATTTTTGATGATAAAAATATTCCTTTCATCATGTATAGGCTTAGTTAAAAATACACATGTGTCGAATAAATATTTTTGATGATAAAAATATTCCTTTTATCATGTATAGGCTTAGTTAAAAATACACATGTGTCGAATAAATATTTTTGATGATAAAAATATTCCTTTTATCATGTATAGGCTTAGTTAAAAATACACATGTGTCGAATAAATATTTTTGATGATAAAAATATTCCTTTTATCATGTATACGCTTAGTTAAAAATACACACGTGTTGAAATAAATAATAGTTTACTAAAAATATTATTATTAGCTTTGTTCTGCATACATATACATGTGTTGAACAGGAAAAATGGATTAGCTATAGAGTAAAGAAATTATTTGCGTGCCTGACAAATAGGTAAACCTTGATGAGTTGGCTGCGCAATTTTATTTATATATCAACTCCTGTGAATGCCATTGGATGCGGTGTGCTGGTTTTTCTGTGTGAAATAATAAACAACGCCATAGGATAGTAACAATTAATTTTGAACTACACTACATGGCATACTTCTTGACGATAGGCATACTTCATCATATTCCACATAAGCAATTGGAGCTTGTGTGACGAGGTGGAAGATTTACCATACAAGCAAGAGGCTTGTATGGCGATGAATATGTACTACAGGTTGAACTGATGACTGATATGGACTATATAAATTATAACGATAAATTGCCAGATTAATAAAAACCCCACATGGGTCTAGAGTTGACAATAATCACGTCGCTCTAGTTATTAGATATGGCACATGGACTATTTATTTCCACACGGAAACGGGGTGACGGGAATTTATTCTCTGGAGTGATTATCAGTACATGCTCCCCCGTAAACACCAAAATATATCACTAAAAATATGTGAATGCTTTTTAGGATTTATTGGGTACCTAATACGGCCCAATAAATTTCCAAACCCCTCCCCGTACAAAGGAGGTTATGGCAAAATTTTCCAAAATATTAAGGCGTTAGTGAAATATTTGAAGTGAAAATGAAGTTGAAAATATAAAATGAACTATAGTTGAAACTATGGAATGAACTATATTTATATATATATATATATAATTATAATTAAAAGGAATAGAGGCCGTGCAGTTCGCGTTTCGGAATCGTAATTTGAAACGATTAGCATGAGAAATCCGACCATCGGATTTTCCCGAAACTGCAACCGCTGGGTTCGCCTTGGAAATATCTTTCCAACGGCACCAACCTGGTAAAAATCCAACGGTTGGATTATCCGGAATGTTAAATTCAAATCTGGAGAAAAACAGCGCCAGAATCGTTTATATTTATATATAAATATAAATATAATTAAATTAAATCGAATAACGACGCTGCAGTTCGAATTTTGAAACCGTAACTTCAAACGACTAGTGTGGAAGATCCGACCGTCGGATTCTCACGAAACTGGAACCGTTGGGTTCGCTTTGGGAATATCCTCCCACTGATATAGACTTTGTAGAAATCCAACGGTTAGATTTTCCGATATGTGTAAAACAAATTAAGGGAAAAACAGCGCCACGACGCGACCTGAAACATCGTTTAATTAAATATGGCCATTTTTAAATAAATAAAAATGGCGAAAAATCGCTATAAAATATTATAAGCAACATAGATTGCAAATAAACCAATTGGGCTTGAATTGTTTGATATTTGATGGTTGTATGTGTATGACATGAAAATAACACTAAATAACTGAAAGATGGATGTCGAATAATATAACCATATAAAGAATCGATTTAAATTCTAATGACGTGAATTATTTGAAAAGGCCGAGCTAACCCTCATTTCAAATAATTTATCGAGCGATTCGAATTGGAAAATGCAAGGACGATTCAAGACCGGCGATCTTCGTATCGGTTGGATGGGCACTTTTGAGGTTCCTAACCAGAGTAGCTACCGGAAGGTGACGGAAGTAGTAGCCGTCTGAACGTATATGTTGATTGGACGGATTTGCGAGGAATTTGACGCCTCCGGCTTCGTTCAGACCCAGGACGGACTGGTAAATGGACTGTGTGTCTGACATTGGATTTTGTTCTGTACTGATTGATCTCTGTTAAATATATATCTGTTTGGCGGCGGAGAATTTATTCTTTTGCTTAACGCCCTTCTCTGAGACATACGAGCTCAGAGGTTATATATCGATGGAAATCAATCGTATGGAGTGGACTGCCTATGTGGCATGCCAAGATGCTATGATCAAGGCTTCTGTTGCAAAGCAAAGTCTTGTGGATGATGATCAAAGCAAGGTCTACGTGGCCTAGCTTTGTGTATTTCGTAGATTCGTGAACCTCACACCCCGGTATGAGTTAAAAACGGGATACGGGCCGCTAGGAGAGCACGGCGTTTCTTTCTAGCTATGGTGGTGTCAGTGACTTACCAGCCCTGACATATATATCTACTTTTCACCTTTGTGGTTGTTGGAATGCGAGGCGCCTCGATTATAGGTCTGTAAGGACCGGGAAACGTGTGTTCAGGAATTGCCAATCCTCTAACGTAAGTGAGGACCGACCCAGCCGATCCAGGGGTTACCCAGAGTGTGTAGTCCCGAGGCATTTACTAGAATGTCTCGAAGTGGAGAGGAGCTTGCCTCTTGCCTCGACTCATGACGGAAATCCAATTTCCAATACGAAATAACGGATTTGATTGTAGAACTAGTATGGAGACATAGTAGATGGTAGCTATGCCGCCTATGATTGATATTTATGATGCTATTCGTTTTGAAACATATATGCACTAGTAATAATATCAAATGATTTTGCTTTATACGTATTAAGCATATTTGGCCCTTATAAGGTAAAACTCTATCCTCCGGCTTGCATTGCATTGTGTGATGGGACCTGAGTCTTATAATGGCTTCATTCTTTCTAAAAGCATTGCATTGTTTTAAAAGAATATACTTTGTTTTAAATGCACTAGCAATCACTGGAATAAACCCGTTCCGCGAAAGTGGCGTGGTCCTATGATTTGCTATTACTATTGTTTAACTGTTAAATAGATTCCTCATACCAGTCCCCATGACTGACTCGTTGTTTGTTCACTTTGCAAACGCGGGTGCCCTTATTTTCACACGGGCAGCCTAGTACACAGGTGACAGGTGGTTTTTGGTTCTGCACTGCTGCATGAGTGCGTTTTGGCTCATGGCGAGGCTGACTTCATAGAGATGACTTTGACTTTTTCCGCCATTACTGTACGCATATTATTATTCCACCACTAGCGATGCAGACTGATTTGCTTTCCGTATTTCTCACTATATGTATATGTATTCCACCTTCGGCGATGTAGACTGATACTCTTATTATGTCTCACTGCATGTATGTATTCCGCCTCAGGCGATGATGATTGATCACTTTCCTTTTTATTTACTAAGTATATCCCACGTTATGCTATTCTGATATTCCTACATGTTGTGATTCCGCTGTCATATCCATGTAAAATTGTTTTTTTATTTGTTTCTGCTATTATCTGTACTCTGCTATGATGATTAATGTGTTATTTCCCAATGATTATCCTTAATACCGCCCCTCGGATTTTCGGATCGTCACAGTTGGTATCAGAGCTTTGGTTAACCTTAGTTCTGGGATCTAACACATTAAACAGCTCGTCAGAATAGAATCAGTAGTGTTCTAATGCGAGTAGCTCATTAGAGATAGGATTAGCAATGTCCTAGAATGAGCTAAGCAGATTAGCAAAACAATTTGATCAGTACATCAATATTATCTTTCCTTGTATTCCCTTGCTTTATCATTTATGAAAATTATCAAATCTGTGAGCTTGACTCTTTTCTTGCTTATACAGTACTCTTAGATGGCTACACGTGGAGCAGCAGCTAGAGGAGGCCGTGGAGGCCGAGGAGATGCAGCAGGAGGACGGGGGAATATCCCCGTAGTAGTGGAAGGCCCTATTATTCCGCCACCAGCACCAGAAGACTTTGAGCTCGACAAAGTAGCAAAGAGGTACAAAAATCTTGGGGGGAAACCTTTTACTGGCACTGGCACAGTGACCAAAGCTATAGCTTGGCTGAAAACCTGTGAGAAAATCTTCGAAGGTATGGGTATGGGAACTAACAACAAAGCCCGACTTGGCATTTGGCTCCTTCAGGAAGAGGCAGAGCTGTGGTGGGATGCCATTACCTCTGGGGATGCAGCTGGTACTATCCGGACATGGGAGCAGTTCAAGACTTTGTTCAATGAGAAGTTTGTACCGGAACAGGCTCTAGGGAGGATGAGAGAACAGTTTGCTAATCTCCAGCAAGGAGACCTCTCCATTCAGGATTATCTAAATAAGTTCACCCAGTTATCGCGCTATGCTCCAGAACTGATCTTAACCAACAAAGCCAAGAACAAGAGGTTCATATTTGGGCTGAAGCGTAAGTATCACGATAGAGCTATGAGCAACATCAAACTCTCCTTTACAGAACTAGTAGAGATGGCTTGCAACTACGAAGTCATGGATGAGAGGCATGCTAGTCAAGACCGCGCTAAAAGCCAAGCAGGGAATAAGCGCAAGGCTTCAACAGATCAACCCGAATCTAGCATTACCGCGGCCGCTACTCAAAAACCCGCAAAGATCCCGAAAGGAAACTGCTACAATTTCGGGAAGCCCGGTCATTTCTCTAATGTATGCAAAGCCCCAAGGAAGCCGAAGGCAAATGACTCAGCCGAATGCTACAACTGCCACAAGAAGGGGCACTATAGCAAGAATTGTCCTTTGAAGAAGAGCGCACAAGTGGCCCATGTCTATGACGGGAAGACCCCGCCAGCTACCACCGATGGATCAGGTAAACCCGATGTCTTGGGAGGTACCCTTACCATTAAAAATATCCCTGTTTCTGTACTTTTTGATACTGGTGTATCACGTAGCTTTATATCTGGTATCCTTGTTCACAAACTAAAATTGAAACGAAGAAAACTTAGAGAACCAATTAAAGTTCAAAACCCGATAGGAGGTTCTGTTAGCCTCGGTATATATTGTAAAGTACCTATTTCCTTTTCTCGATACCGATTTCCTTTTGATTCGATCGTCATGGACCTTTCCAAATTTGATATTATTCTGGGGCTAGACTGGTTGACAAACTTTAAGGCCGAAGTTAGATGTGCCGAAAGGATCGTGAAAGTTGAAACAAAATCGGGGCATATCACTATACCATGTCATGGCTCAGAAATTAATAGAGCAGAATTTTGGTCTTCTTTAGAAGTTATTCCCCCTTCGATAGAAAAGATTCCGGTCGTGAAAAACTATGCGGATGTGTTTGAAGAAGTAGAAAACTTACCACCGCAAAGAGAAATTGAATTTAGAATTGATCTAATTCCGAATGCCCGACCAGTAGTACATCCAATAAGAAGAATGGCCCCGAAAGAAAAGGAAGAGCTAAGTAGTCAAACCCGAGAATTACTTTGGAAAGGTCTGATCAGACCAAGCTTTTCAGCGTGGGGAGCCGCAGTAGTATTTGTCCCGAAATCAGACGGTACTCTAAGACTTTGCGTCGATTACAGGAATCTCAATAAACAGACACTGAAGAACAAATATCCTTTGCCCCGAATAGATGATCTGTTGGATCAATTAAATGGAGCAACAGTATTCTCCCGAATGGACCTAGCTACAGGTTTCCACCAATTACGTATAGCCGAAGACTGTGTTCCTTTGACAGCCTTCAGGGGTCCCGATTTATTCTACGAATGATTAGTAATGCCGTTCGGCTTGTGCAACGCTCCGGCATACTTCGTTGATCTTATGAACATAGTGTTCCGTGGTGTATTGAATAAATTTATTCTAGTCTTCATCGATGACATTCTAATCTACTCTAAGTCGGAAGAAGAGCATGCAAAACATTTAGAACAAGTGTTGAAAATTCTAAGGAGAAACGTCTTAAAAGCTAAATTTTCTAAGTGTGTCTTCTGGCAAAATGAAGTTAAATTCCTTGGCCATGTCGTGTCAAAGGAAGGAATTGCTGTAGATCCAAGCAAAATTACAGCGATTCAGGACTGGAAACAACCTACTACCCCCACGGAAGTTCGAAGTTTCCTTGGATTGGCTAGTTATTATCGGAAATTCGTTCAGGATTTTTCAAAGATATCAGGAGTATTGACAAAGCTTACAAAGAAGCATGAAAAATTCAAATGGACTCCCGAATGTGAAGAAGCTTTCCAAGAGCTAAAACGGAAGTTGACAACTGCGCCAGTATTGACCATTATAGAAGGCAATCAAGACTTGACTATATGGACAGATGCTTCTATTAGAGGGCTAGGCGCAGTGTTAATGCAAAAGGGCCAAGTGATCGCTTATGCCAGCCGTCAACTGAAGCCACATGAAAGAAACTATGCTACTCATGATCTTGAGTTATTAGCTATCGTGTTTGCTTTAAGAATATGGAGGCATTATTTATTGGGCTAGAAAATCGAACTATACACTGATCATCAATCCTTGAAATACCTGTTCACCCAGAAAGATTTAAACCTGAGGCAACAGCGTTGGTTAGAATTCCTTGCAGCATACGATTTTGAAATTCTATACACTCCAGGGAAAGCCAATGTTGTAGCAGATGTGCTCAGTAGAAAGAATGAAATCATCGCCAGTTTTGTCATCACATCTTCATTAATAGACAGGATCTCGACTCTTCAGAAAGACGATGAATTTATTCAAAGAATCAGTCAAAGAATCAAAGGAGGTGAATCCACAAGTTTTCGACTCGATGACAAAGGGGTTCTAAGATTAAAGGGTAGAATCTGCATCCCAAACCTTCCCGAGCTCAAAAGAGAAATACTTGATGAGTGCCACAAATCCAAATTAAGTATCCATCCCGGTGTGAGCAAAATGTATAACGATATCAAACGCACATTCTGGTGGAGAGCTATGAAAAGAGATATCTCATTATATGTTAGCCGATGCCCCACTTGTCAGCTAGTTAAGAGTGATCAGCAGAAATTGGCTGGATTATTACAACCCTTAGAAATTCCAGGATGGAAGTGGGAACAAATTTCGATGGACTTCATCGATGGCTTGCCTCGAACTAGAAAAGGAAACGACAGTATATGGGTAATCGTAGATCGCTTCACGAAGACTGCCCATTTCATCCCTGTCCGATCCAACAGAACGGCTCAAAGTCTGGCACAGATTTACTTCAAAGAAATAGTTAGACTACATGGAGTGCCACTCAATATAGTCAGCGATAGAGATCCCCTATTTACTAGCAAATTCTGGGAAGCATTCCAGGAAGAATTGGGAACCAAATTGAATCTAAGCACCGCTTATCACCCTCAGACAGACGGCCAAACTGAGCGGGTGAATAGAGTTTTAGAAGATCTATTGCGGGCTTGCGTTATCGATTTTGGAGGCTCATGGGAAGATCATTTACATTTAGCCGAATTCTCTTACAACAATAGTTATCAAGCAAGTTTGGGAATGTCTCCATTCGAAGCATTATACGGTAGACCGTGCAGATCTCCCGCATGTTGGGTAGAACCTGGCAACAGACTTGTGTTAGGGCCCGATATGATTCAAGAAGCATCGGATAAAGTCGATTTCATTAAGAAGCGATTAAAAACCACACAGAGCCGACAGAAAAGTTATGCTGATGCGAGAAGAAGGGATATATCGTTTGCCGTTGGCGATTATGTTTACTTAAGAGTTTCTCCAATGCGAGGAGTAATCAGATTTGGCAAGACTGGGAAGTTGGCACCGAGATTTATTGGTCCCTTTCCTATACTTGAACGGACTGGAACTCTTGCATATAGGGTTTCATTACCTAATTGGTTGCCTGGTGTACATGATGTGTTCCACGTATCTCAACTCCGAAAACATGTTCATGATCCCGACCTTATTGTGGAAGAAGCAGCGCAACATGATATTGACATAACTCCAGAATTAGCACTCAGTAGAGAGCCATTAAAAATAGTTGGCAAAGAAACTAGAGAGCTAAGGAGGAAAAAGATTCATCTAGTCAAAGTGCAGTGGAGTAGTGATCCTAGAGACTGTACTTAGGAGACTGAGGAAAGCATTAAACAAGCCTATCCCAAATGCAGAGTGGACATCTCTGACTAACTCCGGTGCAAGGTACCTTTACAATACTTTGCATTTACATTTTATTTCCTGCTTAACTGTTATTTCCTTTCGAGGACGAAAAGTTTTAAGTGGGGGAGATTGTAATAACCCGGAAAATGTGAACCAGTTTAAAATTTTTAAATTTGGTTATTAACAAGAAATTTGAATAATTTAAATAGCATATTTCCATAAAATATAGAATTAGGTATGGTATGGCCGTTTGAAATTTTGAATATAAACTTTGTCTGACTGTACCGGGTGGAAAATATAACAGATTTTAACGAAACTGAAAATATTTAAATCTGTTTATCAATACCTTTCTAACGAATCTGAAAAATCGAAATTTCATAACGGAAATCAAAAGTTATGGCCAAATGAATTTTCAGAAAGGTCGCTATATAGTATATATAGCCCTTGAAAATTGAAATTTTGCATACGACCTCGGAATTCGACGAAACCACTTTTGTTGGGTCCGGGATGTCAAATTATTGCTAAGTTTCAAATTTCGTAATTTTTGAAGCTAGTATGTGAGCGGGGCAAAAGATAACGTGTTTGGTCAAATTCTGTTAAAATGGGTCGACCTAAAAATGGCCGTTTTTCAAACGAACTCAGAATTCGACGAAACTGGTTTTGTTAGGACCGTATCGTCATAACAAAGCTAAATTTATTTTTCTGGAATTTTTCAATTCAGTTTGTGGCCCTGGCAAATTGAAATGTACGTTTAAATTAAATATTGAATGTTTTATATTTTAATTTGAAAAATAATAGACTGTAACAGTCGAAATGGCCAACGAAACATATCCCATTGTGTTCGGAATGGGGGTATTTAGCTAGGGGCGACAGTCGTTGGGTTTGATTTCGAGGTCGTTTGAAGAAGGGGTATTTTTGGGATTAAATAAATTAAAAATTAAAATAAAAAGGGCATCAACCAATCAGAATTCGTCTCCCTCCTCGAAACCCCTGTCGCGACGCGGAAACCAATCCGAATCTTCTCTCTTCAATTTCTCCACATCCACTCAACGAAATCAAGCAAACCCAGTTCCAATTTGAAGAGCGTTCAGAGATCTTCAAATCCATAGTAATTTCACGAATTATCATTGAGTATTGAAGGAGATATCGCATTGGGAAGCTTCGACCTTTGCGCCGCCGCCGTGCCCTCTAGGAGGCGTCGAGTTGAACATCTCAGGTAGCTTTGGAAAGCTCTCTCCTTCCTCTTCGACGTGGCGCTGGCCGTTCGTCCTAAAGCTTCGTGGTTTTGCCGAAAAATTCAACCCTAGCTTTCGAATCAAAAAGGGGTATACGGCTGAAACTGATTTTTACACTTTAAAGCGTTGCAAACTTGTAAAAATCATATCTTTTTGCTATGTTAACGAAATTCGATGAAACAGGAGACCGTGAGCGCAAGGAGGCTCTCTACATTCTAGAAGAAGCCGCGGATTTTTCTGGCCTTCCTACGATTTTTAGCACCGCAAGAACCAATGTGAGGAATCTAAACTATTTGTGTGAATGAAATCGCGTTGTATAAATTATATAAGTGAAGTGTAAATTATATACGCATTGTATACCTCATGTACATGTGTTGTATAAGTTATATTAGCGATGTATAAATTATACAAGCGTTGTTTGAAATATATATGCTTTCAATTGTGATGAAATGCAAGTGAATTATTATATTATATATATATATATATACTCCCCTCGTCCACAGACCATGGACGATATTTATTGCTTGTGATTGACGTGATATTATATGGTTTGACGAATGGTTGGAAATAATTGTTTGTGGTTGATATTATGGTTGAAAAATACCTTTATGGTTGAAAAATACCTTTGTGGTTGAAAAATACCCTCTTGTGTTTGAAACAAAATAGAATAGGATTGTGGAATTGAAAATAAAACATGCCGCCTGCGTGCGAACTAGATGCATGATCCCCATTGTCAAAAACCGCGAGGTTTTAAGGTAGAGCGAGGAGCCGTACTAGGGACGGTCCCGGTTTTAACTACCCTGCCGTTATGCTGCCGAAATTTTCTGAAATATTTATGTGTTAGAATAATTTTCATTCATTGGAATTATTTACATATGCTAAATAGAATATTCATGTGTTGAGTTGCAATTCATTCGTTGAGTTGAAATTCATGTGTTGAATATTACTTGAATTTAAAAAAATGGCTTTAGCAAATAAAATCACATTTTTATATATATACAAACGATATCGAATATTCATGTGTTGATTTGCAATTCATTCGTTGAGTTGAAGTTCATGTGTTGAATATTATTTGAATTTAAACAAATGGATTTAGCAAATAAAATCACATTTTTATATATATACAAACGATATCGAATATTCATGTGTTGAGTTGCAATACATTCGTTGAGTTGAAGTTCATGTGTTGAATATTATTTGAATTTAAACAAATGGCTTTAGCGATAAAAATCACATTTTTATATATATACAAACGATATGGAATATTCATGTGTTGAGTTGCAATTCATTCGTTGAGTTGAAATTCATGTGTTGAATATTATTTGAATTTAAACAAATGGCTTTAGCGATAAAAATCACATTTTTATATATATACAAACGGTATCGAATATTCATGTGTTGAGTTGCAATTCATTCGTTGAGTTGAAATTCATGTGTTGAATATTATCATCTTTTAAAAATAAAATGAATCGACAATGAAAACTATATTTTTATAGTGATTATGAAGAGTTAAAAATACACATGTGTAGAATAAATATTTTTGATGATAAAAATATTCCTTTTATCATGTATAGGCTTAGTTAAAAATACACATGTGTCGAATAAATATTTTTGATGATAAAAATATTCCTTTTATCATGTATAGGCTTAGTTAAAAATACACATGTGTCGAATAAATATTTTTGATGATAAAAATATTCCTTTTATCATGTATAGGCTTAGTTAAAAATACACATGTGTCGAATAAATATTTTTGATGATAAAAATATTCCTTTTATCATGTATAGGCTTAGTTAAAAATACACATGTGACGAATAAATATTTTTGATGATAAAAATATTCCTTTTATCATGTATAGGCTTAGTTAAAAATACACATGTGTCGAATAAATATTTTTGATGAAAAAAATATTCCTTTTATCATGTATACGCTTAGTTAAAAATACACACGTGTTGAAATAAATAATAGTTTGCTAAAAATATTATTATTAGCTTTGTTCTGCATACATATACGTGTGTTGAACAGGAAAAATGGATTAGCTGTAGAGTAAAGAAATTATTTTCGTGCCCAACAAATAGGTAAACCTTGATGAGTTGGCTGCGCAATTTTATTTATATATCAACTCCTGTGAATGCCATTGGATGCGGAGTGCTGGTTTTTCTGTGTGAAATAATAAACAACGCCATAGGATAGTAACAATTAATTTTGAACTACACTACATGGCATACTTCTTGACGATAGGCATACTTCATCATATTCCACATAAGCAATTGGAGCTTGTGTGACGAGGTGGAAGATTTACCATACAAGCAAGAGGCCTGTATGGCGATGACTATGTACTACAGGTTGAACTGATGACTGATATGGACTATATAAATTATAATGATAAATTGCCAGATTAATAAAAACCCCACACGGGTCTAGAGTTGACAATAATCACGTCGCTCTAGTTATTAGATACGGCACATGGACTATTTATTTCCACACGGAAACGGGGTGACGGGAATTTATTCTCTGGAGTGATTATCAGTACATGCTCCCCCGTAAACACCAAAATATATCACTAAAAATATGTGAATGCTTTTTAGGATTTATTGGGTACCTAATACGGCCCAATAAATTTCCAAACCCCTCCCCGTACAAAGGAGGTTATGGCGAAATTTTCCAAAATATTAAGGCGTTAGTGAAATATTTGAAGTGAAAACGAAGTTGAAAATATAAAATGAACTATAGTTGAAACTATGGAATGAACTATATTTATATATATAAATATAAATATAATTAAAAGGAATAGAGGCCGTGCAGTTCGCGTTTCGGAATCGTAATTTGAAACGATTAGCACGAGAAATCCGACCATCGGATTTTCCCGAAACCGCAACCGCTGGGTTCGCCTTGGAAATATCTTTCCAACGGCACCAACCTTGTAAAAATCCAACGGTTGGATTGTCCGGAATGTTAAATTCAAATCTGGAGAAAAACAGCGCCAGAATCGTTTATATTTATATATAAATATAAATATAATTAAATTAAATCGAATAACGACGCTGCAGTTCGAATTTTGAAACTGTAACTTCAAACGACTAGTGTGGAAGATCCGACCGTCGGATTCTCACGAAACTGGAACTTTTGGGTTCACTTTGGGAATATCTTCCCACAGATATAGACTTTGTAGAAATCCAACGGTTAGATTTTCCGATATGTGTAAAACAAATTAAGGGAAAAACAGCGCCAGTGCCACGACGCAACCTGAAACGTCGTTTAATTAAATATGGCCATTTTTAAATAAATAAAAATAGCGAAAAATCGCTATAAAATATTATAAGCAACATAGGTTGCAAATAAACCAATTGGGCTTGAATTGTTTGATATTTGATGGTTGTATGTGTATTACATGAAAATAACACTAAATAATTGAAAGATGGATGTCGAATAATATAACCATATAAAGAATCGATTTAAATTCTAATGACGTGAATTATTTGAAAAGGCCGAGCTAACCCTCATTTCAAATAATTTATCGAGCGATTCGAATTGGAAAATGCAAGGACGATTCAAGACCGGCGATCTTCGTATCGGTTGGATGGGCGCTATTGAGGTTCCTAACCGGAGTAGCTACCGGAAGGGGACGGAAGTAGTAGCCATCTGAACGTATATGTTGATTGGACGGATTTGCGAGGAATTTGACGCCTCTGGCTTCGTTCAGACCCAGGACGGACTTGTAAATGGATTGTGTGTCTGACATTGGATTTTGTTCTGTACTGATTGATCTCTGTTAAATATATATCTGTTTGGCGGCGGAGAATTTATTCTTTTGCTTAACGCCCTTCTCTGAGACATACGAGCTCAGAGGTTATATATCGATGGAAATCAATCGTATGGAGTGGACTGCCTATGTGGCATGCCAAGATGCTATGATCAAGGCTTCTGTTGCAAAGCAAAGTCTTGTGGATGATGATCAAAGCAAGGTCTACGTGGCCTAGCTTTGTGTATTTCGTAGATTCGCGAACCTCACACCCCGGTATGAGTTAAAAACGGGATACGGGCCGCTGGGAGAGCACGACGTTTCTTTCTAGCTATGGTGGTGTCAGTGACTTACCAGCCCTGACATATATATCTACTTTTCACCTTTGTGGTTGTTGGAATGCGAGGCGCCTCAATTATAGGTCTGTAAGGACCGGGAAACGTGTGTTCAGGAATTGCCAATCCTCTAACGTAAGTGAGGACCGGCCCAGCCGATCCAGGGGTTACCCAGAGTGTGTAGTCCCGAGGCATTTGCTAGAATGTCTCGAAGCGGAGAGGAGCTTGCCCCTTGCCTCGACTCATGACGGAAATCCAATTTCCAATACGAAATAACGGATTTGATTGTAGAACTAGTATGGAGACATAGTAGATGGTAGCTATGCCGCCTATGATTGATATTTATGATGCTATTCGTTTTGAAACATATATGCACTAGTAATAATATCAAATGATTTTGCTTTATACGTATTAAGCATATTTGGCCCTTATAAGGTAAAACTCTATCCTCCGGCTTGCGTTGCATTGTGTGATGGGACCTGAGTCTTATAATGGCTTCATTCTTTCTAAAAGCATTGCGTTGTTTTAAAAGAATTTACTTTGTTTTAAATGCACTAGCAATCACTGGAGTAAACCCGTTCCGCGAAAGTGGCGTGGTCCTATGATTTGCTATTACTGTTGTTTAACTGTTAAATAGATTCCTCATACCAGTCCCCATGACTGACTCGTTGTTTGTTCACTTTGCAAATGCGGGTGCCCTTATTTTCACACGGGCAGCCTAGTACACAGGTGACAGGTGGTTTTTGGTTCTGCACTGCTGCATGAGTGCGTTTTGGCTCATGGCGAGGCTGACTTCATAGAGATGACTTTGACTTTTTCCGCCATTACTGTACGCATATTATTATTCCGCCACTGGCGATGCAGACTGATTTGCTTTCCGTATTTCTCACTATATGTATATGTATTCCGCCTTCGGCGATGTAGACTGATACTCTTATTATGTCTCACTGGATGTATGTATTCCGCCTCTGGCGATGATGACTGATCACTTTCCTTTTTATTTACTAAGTATATCCCACGTTATGCTATTCTGATATTCCTACATGTTGTGATTCCGCTGTCATATCCATGTAAAAAAATTTTATTTATTATTTCTGCTATTATCTGTACTCTGCTATGATGATTAATGTGTTATTTCCCAATGATTATCCTTAATACCGCCCCTCGGATTTTCGGATCGTCACATTTTCCGATATGTGTAAAACAAATTAAGGGAAAAACAGCGCCAGTGCCACGACGCAACCTGAAACGTCGTTTAATTAAATATGGCCATTTTTAAATAAATAAAAATAGCGAAAAATCGCTATAAAATATTATAAGCAACATAGGTTGCAAATAAACCAATTGGGCTTGAATTGTTTGATATTTGATGGTTGTATGTGTATTACATGAAAATAACACTAAATAATTGAAAGATGGATGTCGAATAATATAACCATATAAAGAATCGATTTAAATTCTAATGACGTGAATTATTTGAAAAGGCCGAGCTAACCCTCATTTCAAATAATTTATCGAGCGATTCGAATTGGAAAATGCAAGGACGATTCAAGACCGGCGATCTTCGTATCGGTTGGATGGGCGCTATTGAGGTTCCTAACCGGAGTAGCTACCGGAAGGGGACGGAAGTAGTAGCCATCTGAACGTATATGTTGATTGGACGGATTTGCGAGGAATTTGACGCCTCTGGCTTCGTTCAGACCCAGGACGGACTTGTAAATGGATTGTGTGTCTGACATTGGATTTTGTTCTGTACTGATTGATCTCTGTTAAATATATATCTGTTTGGCGGCGGAGAATTTATTCTTTTGCTTAACGCCCTTCTCTGAGACATACGAGCTCAGAGGTTATATATCGATGGAAATCAATCGTATGGAGTGGACTGCCTATGTGGCATGCCAAGATGCTATGATCAAGGCTTCTGTTGCAAAGCAAAGTCTTGTGGATGATGATCAAAGCAAGGTCTACGTGGCCTAGCTTTGTGTATTTCGTAGATTCGCGAACCTCACACCCCGGTATGAGTTAAAAACGGGATACGGGCCGCTGGGAGAGCACGACGTTTCTTTCTAGCTATGGTGGTGTCAGTGACTTACCAGCCCTGACATATATATCTACTTTTCACCTTTGTGGTTGTTGGAATGCGAGGCGCCTCAATTATAGGTCTGTAAGGACCGGGAAACGTGTGTTCAGGAATTGCCAATCCTCTAACGTAAGTGAGGACCGGCCCAGCCGATCCAGGGGTTACCCAGAGTGTGTAGTCCCGAGGCATTTGCTAGAATATCTCGAAGCGGAGAGGAGCTTGCCCCTTGCCTCGACTCATGACGGAAATCCAATTTCCAATACGAAATAACGGATTTGATTGTAGAACTAGTATGGAGACATAGTAGATGGTAGCTATGCCGCCTATGATTGATATTTATGATGCTATTCGTTTTGAAACATATATGCACTAGTAATAATATCAAATGATTTTGCTTTATACGTATTAAGCATATTTGGCCCTTATAAGGTAAAACTCTATCCTCCGGCTTGCGTTGCATTGTGTGATGGGACCTGAGTCTTATAATGGCTTCATTCTTTCTAAAAGCATTGCGTTGTTTTAAAAGAATTTACATTGTTTTAAATGCACTAGCAATCACTGGAGTAAACCCGTTCCGCGAAAGTGGCGTGGTCCTATGATTTGCTATTACTGTTGTTTAACTGTTAAATAGATTCCTCATACCAGTCCCCATGACTGACTCGTTGTTTGTTCACTTTGCAAACGCGGGTGCCCTTATTTTCACACGGGCAGCCTAGTACACAGGTGATAGGTGGTTTTTGGTTCTGCACTGCTGCATGAGTGCGTTTTGGCTCATGGCGAGGCTGGCTTCATAGAGATGACTTTGACTTTTTCCGCCATTACTGTACTCATATTATTATTCCGCCACTGGCGATACAGACTGATTTGCTTTCCGTATTTCTCACTATATGTATATGTATTCCGCCTTCGGCGATGTAGACTGATACTCTTATTATGTCTCACTGCATGTATGTATTCCGCCTCAGGCGATGATGACTGATAACTTTTATTTTTATTTACTAAGTATATCCCACGTTATGCTATTCTGATATTCCTACATGTTGTGATTCCGCTGTCATATCCATGTAAAATTGTTTTATTTATTGTTTCTGCTATTATCTGTACTCTGCTATGATGATTAATGTGTTATTTCCCAATGATTATCCTTAATACCGCCCCTCGGATTTTCGGATCGTCACATACTACCACCTGACTACTTACTTCATGCGTGCAAAATAACAAAGCACGTCCTGACCAAAATATTCAACACATCCTTTTTGTCGAAACTGTTCTTTACCGTGATCAGTGCCAATACCCCCCCCCCCCCTAGACAACGCAAGGAACCCTCAGTATCGCTCAATCAAATTGATCTCCAGACCGAGCAACAGTTCAGCCGTGGTTCAGATCACCACCGCCCACTTGAGCTCCTGTGCTTCCGGTAGCGTCTCGATCTTGCCAAGTTGCACCGATGTTCTTCAGTTCCTTTCGATTCTTCTTTTTATTTAATAAATCAATCAATTTTGGTCTTTGAATTTTTTTTTGAGGGGCGCTGTTTCATTTTCGATCTGAGAAAAAAAAATGAGAACAAAGGAAACAACAGTATTTTAAAAGAAAAGGAGGCATGGCAGTCACGGTATAAAATAACTTGGAGGGCACGACGTTAAAACGGCTTGGGGTGCACGGAACTAATTGGCGTGGAGAGCACGGTTCTAATGGCTTGACTGGCACGGTGTAAAAAGTGTGGAGAGTACGCTGTTGAGGCGTACAGAATAAGCTAGTAGCATTTTTTTTCTAATCTAATATGCTATGTGCGTAACACTAGACATGGAGCTAGTAAAACAAAACTAATCATTAGTTGTTGCAAACATGGGTTTCATTTATAAACTAGCATTATAGACACAAACTATATACACTTAAGCATTTATTCAATCCCATTATATGTTGCTTAACAATAGGTAATACTTTCTTTTCTTTTCTTCATTTATTGAACCATAAATTAAAATGTATGATTTATAGAATCTGTGCATGTTTTGTTTTACTCTTCCTTGTCAGGTTGGATAATGTGCTCTCAAACTTGGTTTCCAACATGCTTGGACCTCCGGCAAAACCAAAATACTTGGCTTAAGGTTTTCATTCATGTTTGAACTGCTACGGACAGAAATAAGAATACAGTTGTGTCCAGTGAGGTGCCACGATCCCAAAAATATAATAATATCGGTAGTTTAACTTATATTATGAAACCCCAAAATATCGATATAGGGTGCAAAATACTCCAAGTAAAAAGTTGCGTATTAAATTAATTAAAAATTTCAGTAAAATTCTAAAAATTAAATTATCACTACGTCTCAAAAGAATCTTACCCAAATTCAATACCGATATTCAATATATTTAAATAACTGTTATGGCCTATATACGATTCTACAGCGACTATTTGAAAATTTGATTTGGACGTAACTTACAATATATAAGACGAACTTTTGATTTTTCACTTCCATTAGAAAGATACAGTTTAATAGATTCAAACGTTTCTTGTTTCAAAGAATTCTGACTTATATTGAATCATGTATATTCAATTAAAGTTCAAATCGTAAATTACGAACTACCGCGACTATTTCGAGCTCGTTTTAAATATAATTATAAATTATACGTTTAAAAATCGTTTTATTAAATAAATTCCTTATATATAATTCAAATAAAATATTTAAACCAATTTAAAATATTCGTAATTCAACGGCTGAAAATCCGGGTCGTTACATTCCTTTCCCCTTAAAATAATTTCGTCCTCGAAATTGCTAAGTTGGGAAAAGATGCTACATTCCCTATTAACTAGGTCCAAAATTCCTTTTTGTTCAATTATTAACTTTAGTTTAACTGGACCAATTTATTTCAATTAAGATATTTATTTATTCTTACTAACGAAAATTTTCTAACACTTTAATTTCTGAAAAAATCGGCAGCATCTCCTCTGCACGGCTCAATCGGTAAACCAGAACTCGCCTTTCTAGGCCTTCTCCAATCCAAAAGAAAATCAAAAAACCAAGCGGCTTGCCCAATAGGCTCATAAAATCATCAAACCCATGTAATATTGTAAACATGTACCTTTTTATCTGGCATAATTCTATCTCTGCATTTGCTTCCATTCAATATTTGCTCAGCATACATATATCCATCTCCAGTTGTATTCAAATCAATCGAACTTCCAGTTTTTAACACTCTAATCAACTTCTGATTAGTTCCCTTCTATTCGATCAATACAAATCTGATTTCTATTTTAGTCAATCCACCTATTATGCTTGAATCCAATTCAGTTCCAGTCAACAACATCCAAAATATTCACTTGCATCTTCATAAGTCGAATTCATATTAATAATTCGAATCTCAACATTTCTCTTTGTTAAATTTCAATTTGGATTATCCCTAATCCAGTTTGATTTCACTTAACTTAAGTTAAATTTCAATTCGCTTGATACATTTTGACCCATTTCAATCTATTCAACTTTTACAAGTTAAACAAAATTTCAGAATTCAAATTCCCGGTTTTTATTTCAAATTAGTTTGAAATCATACATATATATATATATATATCCATATATTTATAATCAACTAAATTCAAAACATTTGAATTTCTAAAACATCTTTTCTTTTTCAAACAAAATTTTTCATTCTGAAATTACTATGGTAGCAATCTGTCACTCAGAAACTTGAAAATGAATACCGATAATGTCGCGACCCATTATCAGAATTATTTTCTCGCCACTGAAGTGATTTCAGTGCTTAATCCCTTTCAAAAATCATTTAGATCGATTCTATTTCCAAAATCCCTTCAAAATAATGCTATATTACATTTAAAAATAGTTTAGAATATATTTCTAAATATCCGGGATTTAAATTCCAATTCTGAACCGAATCCAATGGTAATTCAGTTTATTTGTATATTCCATTCTTATACAAATCTCATTTGATTATATATACGCTTATCTAAACATTATAATCTTATTTGATTATTATAACAATAACCAATAATTCTAGAAAATTATTTCTTTATATTAAATTAGTCTTTGTGCAAAATTATTTAATTTACCCTCTTTTTTAAAACAATACTATATCGAATTGCTTCGTTCGAGAGTTTAGAAACACCTATCGATACAGTTGTACATCCTGTATCGACCAGAATTCATAAACCACTGAACAAACCAGTCAACATATTATAAAACAATTTTTATATCAAATCTACAAATACGCTCACTCATATATATACTCAAACTCAATCCAGGGTATTACTAACCCCATCTCTATTGAGTCACGCCACAGAGCCAAGGTTACTTCTCAACCTTCAGCTCTGATACCAAATGAAACGACCCGAATTCCCGTACCCTTTGGGTCGACTAATAACAGCACACGTCCAACACAAATGACACAGAAATACGAATCATTTTTAGAAAGAAGTTTGAGGATGAGAAATAGAAAGAAAGAAATATTAGAATAGAAGAAAATGAAGATCACAAAACTCACAGCAGGACGAATAAAATATATTAGATAACATAAACTTTTGAAATACAAATCAGTAATTGTATATGCATACCATCATCAGAGCACAACAGTTATACCTGGAACAGTTATAAACTCATGTTTCCAGATACAATATAGTACACAGCGGAAATATGATAGTCTATATCTAACTGGTGAAGCCTCCTGCTTCGAGCTCCTCCAAGTGAATCTGAAAAATCCCTACTACTTGACTGCCCGTACAAATTTGGGCACCCAAGAGTTTAGGGAAAAACAAAACAAAATAAACTCTGGGTCAGTCATGGGACTGGTGTGAGTAAATTCCAACCATTTTTTTTACTTTCAAAATCCTTTCGAAAGAAATGGTAATCGTAAGACCGATCCACACATAAACACGGATGGTTTTACCTTACGATAACCAAAAATATTTTTGATATCAAATCCAGTGATATTATAATAATGTCTACATCAAATAAATAGAATCTAGCGGAACGCTTGCATCTCACGCTCCATATATAATATAAAATCGAAAACCGCAGGGCGCTTATTGGAGATTGGATTTCCAACATGACAAGGTATGGGACCACCTGCCAATAGTGTATATCCAGAGAAGAATACACTAGGTTCAACAAGAACGTCTTGCAACCCGGCCCTCACATGACCGACCACTCATTTCGCTTGAGTGTATCGAATGTATATCACCAACAGTTGGGATCATCAACCGTTTCCTAAAGGGACAGCATCGATAGATTAAAGAACAAATGGAATTCCTCTAGATAGGTGATTATACATCCTAATGGGTCCGACCCACATAGCCATGCTGCTTGCCCGATTTTTGTCAAATCCCGGTTGTGAGGCTTGAGGTTTGAATTACCTTCTAGAACATCTGGCCATCATCCACTTTGAATGCCACATCGTCAGATCCATCGGAAATCACTAATTGATTCCTACAAAAATACTCAGATTGTTAGGCTAAAGAAGTTTCTCTTTTATGCCACCAACTTCGTACGTTTGAAGGAATCAACGTACGTAATCCCTTTGGAAATACTCTGTCAGACACTCGTCCATACAAGTTGTCCTGGGTCTGGACAATCCGAAGGCACCATCCTGTAACAGGATAGCCCTTGCATAACTCCGTCTTCAATTATTTTCATCATAAGATGATTCATAACGTTTATACTAATACGGAGTGGTTTTCAGATATTCAATCTGATCCCGGTCTCTCCATATTGACAACGGAGGAATGAAATAAAATAAAACTTTGATAGTCGGTGATTTAACTATCAAAGAAACATCCATACAACCAACGGTCTTATTTCCAATTGGAAATTCTACCGATCAAGCATCAAACAACACTGGCCCCTTTCTATATTATTTACTTATTATATTATCGATTCAAAAATCCCTGTTTAATCTTCCATATCCTTTCAAATCTTAATCTCGATTCTTGGAAAATATTTCCAACATCAAAATTCCTTTATTCGAGAAGATATCGCTTATTCCAATTTGAAAACATTTCTATATATTCATATATTCGTTTACTAATCGGATTCCTAACCAATCTTCACTACCGAACCTGAACCATTTCTCCGTCAATCATGACGTCAGTCAAGTTGGGGTATAATTACCTCTCAGACCTTAACTGAACGACAATTTTGACTTCGAAATAGTCAAAGCTCCCACTTTAAACAAAATATCGCTTACACGACTTTCGGATTAAATCTAAGAATACATTTCCTTTACGGAAAATATTGATTATAAAAGTAGCGTTATAATCGCTGTTTCCCAATATCTGATTTATAAAACATTGCTTTTAATAACAGCGTTACAATCGCTGTCTAGAAATCTTAGAACATTTATTATAACAATAGCGGTAAGATCACATTATAGCGGCAGCGTAAAAATCGCTGTTTAGACTTTACAAAACATTTATCTCAAATTATTCTATATTCCAAATGTAGTAATAAACTCATCGTTTCTGAAAACAATTATCCACCTCCTTTTTCATTCCAGTTCCAATTATATTTCTAATCTAAATTCCCTTCAAAGATATTTTAATTGCAAAGCGCTTACTCTAAACTATTATTCACTTTCATCGTGAATATATTTCTTTTATATAATCAATTCGTTTGATTTCATAACTTTAAATAACATTTTAAAAATCCAAATCCCCTTTACTGACTTCTAATAGTAGAACCATTCACAAAAATCTTATTTTTGTTTTATCTATTATAATATAGTTTATAACTTCATTTATGATTGCTAAGTTCTAAATATCCTTTCAAATATTGATCTCAAAAGCCGATTTCCACTTTTCCATATAAATTAAATTTTGAATTTCTTTCAATTTATCAAATGATAATTAATTCACTTCACTTATAATCTCGTTTATAAACAACTCCTTAAATAATTTACTTCATTTTAATGTCAACTCCATTTGAAGTTACATTTCTATTTTGGAAATAAATTACCTTTTTGAAATTAAAATTCCATTTCCTATATTTGAAAATATATTTTACGGTTTTTAAATACCAAGATACCGGGGCCAGGGTAAGTCAAACACAACATCTCAACTCATAGATTATATAACAAATCATGCAATATAAAACAGTAATATAAATGTTGAGGAACCCAGTTGGATTCCTCCAACCTGTTTCCCTGCATCCACATATGTTAATAACATCAATAATATTATTTCACATCAATATGAAATATCAGAACTAATCATTGACCAACGATGTAATCATATCAACCAATTTTATCAACCATTCAACCAAGCAACCATTTCATAGTATAAAAATCAAATTAAAAATTCGTTTATATAAAAATATAAACAAAGCAGAGTTGGTGAGTTTACTCACCTTGGTTCGCAGTTGAAGGTTCTTCTTTGGTTTCATTTAAAATCAAACAGGCGTTTGATTTTATCACAAAATTCCAGCAGCCTTGTTTTCAATGAAATCAGTTCCCCAAGGTAGACCTTGTCACTACGGTCCCAACGTGTCCGGTTCCGTGTGATTCTGTTCACATATGGCTAAGTTACGCAATTTTAAACATCCATGATTTTATAATCTATATAACTATTACTTAATTATAAAATTAGTTTAATTATTTAAACGATTACCCTTGCTAATCATTGTTGGTTAACATCTTCCCTGTGTTGAAACGTTGGAACCGAATCATGCTCCTCACCCTTGTTTGTCCTTTCTTCCATCACTACAAACACAACGCAATACTCCCTTGCTGATCGCGTCATTGGGCTTCCACCCTGCTGCTTCTATTCGAATGCCATCACTTTTTTTTTCTGTTCAACATGAGATCAATAACCATGTTCAACCTTTCCTCCTGTCCTCAGTTTGTGCACAAGGCATCCACTGCTCCTCTCCGCTATATACATTAATATTGCGACATCAACTCTCACTAATCACCACCAATACTTTGCTATTACATAATCCCGCATGTCCTATGTAAACCCATGATGCATGATTCATGTTGAACAGCCCTCATGTTCACTGCAAAAGGCCCAGACTTCTTGTTTCTAGTCCAAACAATATATACAAATAACCTTACTTAAGCTTTTCTACCATACCCCTTTTGTTTTTCTACTGTCCTTACTGAAACTAACAGCAGTCGTACCAAAGTCCTTCTCTTTCTATCCCAACTTCCTGTGTGAATTCACGCCACCATCTCCCCTTCATTTCTTTATGTATTAACGCTTATCCATATATATATAATTATTTATATATATACTCCCACCTGACTACTTACTTCATACGTGCAAACCAACAAAGCACGTCCTGACCAAAATATTCAACACATCCTTTTTGCCGAAACTGTTCTTCACCGTGAGTAGTGCCAACACCCCCTTAGACAACGCAAGGAACCCTCAGTATCGCTCAATCAAACTGATCTCCAGACCGAGCAACAGTTTAGCCATGGTTCAGATCACCACCGCCCACTTGAGCTCCTGTGCTTCCGGTAGCGTCTCGATCTTACCAAGTTGCACCGATGTTCTTCAGTTCCTTTCTATTCCTTTTTTATTCAATAAATCAATCGTTTCGGGTCTTTGAATTTGTTTTTAAGGGGCGCTGTTTCATTTTGGATCCGAGAAAAAAAAAAATGAGAACAAAGGAAACAACAGTATTTTAAAAGAGAAGGAGTCGTGGCAGTCACGGTATAAAATAACTTGGAGGGCACGACGTTAAAATGGCTTGGGGTGCACGGAACTAATTGGCGTGGAGAGCACGGTTCTAATGGCTTGACAGGCACGGTGTAAGAAGTGTGGAGAGTACGCTGTTGAGGCGTACAGAATAAGCCAGTAGCATATTTTTTTTTCTAATCTAATATGCTATGTTCGTAACACTAGACATGGAGCTAGTAAAACAAAACTAATCATTAGCTGTTGCAAACATTGGTTTCATTTATAAACTAGCATTATAGACACAAACTCTATACACTTAAGCATTTATTCAATCCCATTATATGTTGCTTAACAATAGGTAATACTTTCTTTTCTTTTCTTCATTTCTTGAAACATAAACTAAAATGTATGATTTATAGAATCTGTGCATGTTTTGTTTTACTCTTCCTTGTCAGGTTGGATAATGTGCTCTCAAACTTGGTTTCCAACATGCCTGGACCTCCGGCAAAACCAAAATACTTGGCTTAAGGTTTTCATTCATGTTTGAACCGCTACGGACAGAAATAAGAATACAGTTGTGTCCAGCAAGGTGCCATGATCCCAAAAATATAATAATATCAGTAGTTTAACTTATATTATGAAACCCCAAAATATCGATATAGGGTGCAAAATACTCCAAGTAAAAAGTTGCGTATTAAATTAATTAAAAATTTCAGTAAAATTCTAAAAATTAAATTATCACTACGTCTCAAAAGAACCTTACCCAAATTCAAGACCGATATTCAAATTTATTTAAATAACCGTTATGGCCTATATACGATTCTACAGCGACTATTTGAAAATTTGATTTGGACGTAACTTACAATCTATAAAATGAACTTTTGATTTTTCACTTCCATTAGAAAGATACAGTTTAATAGATTCAAACGTTTCTTGTTTCAAAGAAATCTGACTTATATTGAATCCTGTATATTCAATTAAAATTCAAATCGTAAATTACGAACTACCGCGACTATTTCGAGCTCGTTTTAAATATAATTATAAATTATACGTTTAAATATCGTTTTATTAAATAAATTCCTTATATATAATTCAAATAAAATATTTAAACCAATTTAAAATATTCGTAATTCAACGGCTGAAAATCTGGGTCGTTACATATATATATATATATATATATATATATATCGTTATTCCCAATATGATATTTGTTGATTTCAGAATTTGATATTGAATATAAGCCGATATAATTTCTATTCAGAGCCTTGTATTTAATATCGAATTGGAATTTGGGTTTTTCATGAATGGTTTCTTCATTAACTCTGCTCTTAAGCCCAGTTGTGAAAAGAATAAATCTTTTAATTAAGATTATTAGTGTTTCCGGTTAATTAACATTTAATTGGAATAAAATGGGATGTGAATTGGGTTTATTTTGAACTGTGTTATAAACGACATTCGTTCTTTAACTCGATTTATAGTGAAATGTGATTTGAAATTTATAAATCTTTTTATTAAGATTTAACGGAAAATTTCCAAAGTAAAGCTTGCCAATTTAATATTAAATTAGAATTGAATGGTTCGATTTGGTAATAATCGAAATGAGCTTCTTTGGAGGAAGGCTGTTAATATGTATTGAGTTTAAAAGGCTTTGCCGTTATTCTATTTATATTATTAGTTGGATACGGAAATTGATGTCGGTTATATATTGATCTATTTTTCATGAAGATCCCATGATTAATGGAATGTGATTTTCGGTTTATCGTGATCTATGTTTTAAATGACATTAGTTCTTTAACCCAGTTAAAGACAGGATTACATGTCTAACATTGTATTTCGAACTGTAATGTTGATCTCTGCTAAATATATATCTGTTTGGTGGCAGAGAATTTATTCTCTTGCTTAACACCCTTCTCTAAGACGTACGAGCTTAGAGGTTATATATCGACAGAAGTCAATAGGATGGTGTAGATTGTCGATGCGGCATGTTGGAGTTTCCAAAGTTAAATAATCATTAATATTGATTTTTGGGAAGATTAAAACTAAGTGGAGTTTTAATGAATCTTTAATTAGATTGAAAAGAGAATGTGATATTTAAATTATCAAATTCGGGAAATGATCGAGGATGGAGTAGCACCAGTTTTGCTCCAAGCGATAGTTAAATCTTTAATTTGATTTGAATGGGAAATGGTAATTAATTTTACCAATAACACCGTGGTGTTAGTTATGGAGTAATACCAGTTTTGCTCCATGGGATGAATAGGTTGGGATTGGGAAATTAAATAAATGATTACTTCTGTAAGGTGCGTTAATCCCGACTAGTTTGGAAAACCTTAATATGGTTTGAATGATATCCAAAGGAAGATTAAAGAATAATTTTTAAAGAATTTATCTTTGATAGAATTAATGGAACAAATCCCTAAAGAATGTGAATATTTGAATAAAAGAAATATTATGAATTGGAATGAGGCGTTTGTTGTGTTTTTATAGCACTTGTTTATTATATACGCGAGTTATTCGGAAAGGTCGGGATTATACCCATTCTGAATAACTGGTTCGACGATAAGTCGACGATGAAGATGGTGGTTGAAGACCAGAGGTCTTCACATCGTTTGGATGATTACTAGTGTCTGGATTGGGCGGTACACCCAAGACAAAGTAATAAGTGGTGATCGTCAAGACGTACTTGGAGATCGACCGGATATGCGAGGACCTCTCTCCTATATTAGACATACGGGACGACGAATAAGGTGCCTCCAGTTTCGTTCAGACCCAGAACGAACTTGTAAATGGATGTATGTCTGACATTGGATTTTATTCTGTGTTGATTAATCTCTATTAAATATATATCTATTTAGCTGCGGAGAACTTATTCTCTTACTTAACGCCCTTCTCTGAGACGTACGAGCTCAGAGGTTATATATCGATAGACATCAGTCGCATGGCGTGAATTGCTTGTGTGGCATGCCGAAATGCAGATGATCAAGGCTTCTGTTGAAAAGCATAGTCTTATGGTTGATGATCAAAGAACGACTTTAATATAGCATAGTTTTGTGTATAGCGTTAATTCGCGAGCCTCACACCTTGGTATGAGTTAAAAATGGGATAAGGGATCCAAGGAGGACATGATGTTTCTTTCTAGTTATGGGTGGTGTCAGGATTTTGCAAGTCCAAACATTTTTATAATTTTACCTATGTGGTTGTTGGAATGCGTGGCACCTCGGATATATCGATCTCTACGAAGCCAATGGATATTGAGTCATCTGGCTCATATATGCCCTATAGGGGGGGGGGGAAACGTGTGTTCAGGAATACTAATCCTCAAACGTAAGGGAGAAACATCCTTGGAGGATCCAAGGGTCTACTACGGGGGATCCTGAGGCATTTGCTAGAGTGTCTTGAAGCCGGCGAGGAGTACATCCCTTGCCTCAACTCATGATGGAAATCCAATTTCCAATACGTGACATTCGGTTTTATTTGTAGAGCCTAGTATGGCGACATAGTGGGATGGGGGCACTATGCCGTCTATGATTGACACATTTATATTTGAAGTTGTTTTCATACACTTTACACTATAATAGTATCAAAATGATTTGTTTTAAACGTACCAAGCATGTTTGGCTATTATAAGGTAAAACTCAATCCTCCAGCTTGCGTTACATTGTGTGATGGGACCTGGGTCTTGTAATAGCTTCATTTTCTTTGATTAGTATTGCGCTGTTTGTTTTATGTATTGGTATTCTTGGGAGGAAACTCGTTCCATGTTATAAATCATGGTCCTTGATTTACCTAACTTTAAAATCAAATTAATAACTGTTTTAGTTCTCATACCAGGCACATGACTGACCTGGAGTTTATTGTTTTAACCTAAACTCTAGATGCCCCTATTTTCCACACGAGGAGCTAGTAGTTTTGTTTTTACAGATTTATATTCACAGGATCCTGATTTACAGCTAGAACGATATTCCAAAAGCTCTGTATCCGTTTATCTCTTTCAGTTGTGTTTTTGTATTATTTTCCGCTCCGTTGTAATTTGTAAACCTCTGGCATCTATCAAATTTATATTATTTTTTCAGACTCTGTATATTCTTGTACTCTGATGTAAAATGTTGTTATATCAATGAAATGTTCTTCTGTTTGTGTTATTTTTAAAAAATAAAAATGAGAACCAATTTAGTTTTGAAAATTTAAACCATTTTATATGTATTTGAATATTTATTTTATATTGAATTTGGACAATCAAGTATATAAAGATTTTGTATATACGCCTTGCAAACGTACACTCGAAGTTTTAATATACTGGATTAATATAGAATCACACTCTAGTCACTCGGAGATGATTCTGACGATTAATGCATCATCTTAGAGTTTATGTTCGAGGTTCTAAAGTGGGATTTCTATATATTTTCAATTGACCGGTATGAGAACCAAAACTAGATAGGGTTTATTATTGTGACTTGGCATCAAAAATGGATTTATATATATATATATATATATATATATATATATATAATATTATGAATTTGAAACGATAATCAACTAATTGATTTTCGTTTGTGTTGTTTGATTAATTAAAATTTTGAACCATTAAGCAAAATTGAATCAAATATTGTACTGAGTTGGAAATTATTTAGAAATGCATACATGCATATATACACATTATTGAACAGGTTATGGATAAACTGCTAAGAAGAGAAATAAATTTTATGCTTGACAAATAGGTACGTGTTTATTATTTTTCTTCTATTTTAAAGGTTTATGAGCCTAAGGCTGGCTGCTTGGCATTTTTCTTCTTTCTTAAAGGTTTATGAGCCTAAGGCTGGCCGCTTGGCATTTTTCTTCTTTTTTTTTTTAAAGATTTTATGAGCCTAAGGCTGGCCGCTTGGCATTTTTCTTCTTTTTTAAAGGTTTATGAGCCCAAGACTGGCCGCTTGGCATTTTTCTTCTTTTTTTAAAGATTTTGTGAGCCTAAGGCTGGCCGCTTGGCATTTTTCTTCTTTTTTTGAAAGATTTTATGCGCCTAAGGCTAGCCGCTTGGCCTTTTTCTTCTTTTTCAAAGGTTTATGGGCCTAAGGCTGGCCGCTTGGCATTTTTCTTTTCTTTTTAAAGATTTTATGCCCCTAAGGCTTGTCGGTTGGCATTCTCTTTTTCTTTTGGATTGATGAGGGCCCTGTGAGGCGAGTTGCGATTTTAAATGTCTCCACGTACAAAGGAGGTTATGACGAAATTTTTCAAAAATTTATGGTGTTAGCGAAATTTTGGAAGAATTGGAAAATTCTTAGAAACTGAAAAGTTGCAGAATGAAAGCCAGAATGAAAGTTGAGTTGATTAGTTAAACAACTTTCAGGTCTGTTCCTTTTCGAGGATGAAAAGATTTTAAGTGGAGAAGATTGTAACAACCCGGAAAATCAGAACCAGTTTAAAAATTTTTATTTTGGCAGTTTTAATGAATTTTGAATATTTAAAATGATTTATTTTAAATAATAATGATTAGAAATTTATTTTGAATAGAATTAGAACGTATAAAATTATTTAGATCAAAGTTAGAATATAAATATTTATTTTAATTATAAAAGGAGTTGGAAACGGCGCGATAGTTTGAAAATTCGATTTCAAATTTCAAATGAATGTACAGGATTCAAAATAAACTGGATTTTAGTAAAACCAAAAATATTCGAATCTGTTTGAAAATATCTTTCCAATGAATGCGAAAATTAAAATTTAATAGCGGGAATAAAAAGTTATGCCCAGTTGAAAATTCAGAATAGTCGCTATGGAAATATAGCCCTTAAAAAGAGAGATTTTGCAAACGACCTCCGCTTTCGGCGAAACCCCTTCGGCTGGATCCGGAATGTAAAATTATTGCTTGATTCCAATTTTCATAATTTTTGGAATCAATATATAAGTGTGGTAGATTTAAAGGTGTTTGGTCATTTCAATTTGAATTTAGTCGACCGAAAAATGACCGTTTTTCAAACGGTCTCCAAATTCGGCGAAATTAGTTTTGTTAGGACCGTATCATCAAAATATAGCTAGATTTATTTTCTGGAATTTTTGGAGTCTATATGTGGCCCCGGTAAATTAAAATGTACGTTGAAACTAATTTAGAACGTTATATTAAATTATAACTTAATTTTGATGAAAACTAATCGAAACAGTCGAATTGGCTAACGGGACTTATCCCATTATGTTCGGATTGGGGGTATTTAGTTGGGGGCTACAGTCGTTAGGTTCGATTTGGAGCTCGAATACAAAACCCTAATTTTTGGAAATTAAATAATATTATATTATTTATATATATAAAACCTTTTACCCTTTCTCCCTCCACTAAGTCAACGAACCAGAAATCAATTAAAAAGTAAAAAATGCTCGAACCCTTTCTCCCCGTCGCCCAGCCCTAGCTGCCACCATCACGGCCTCCCCTCCACCGTCGAGCCACCGCGCCTTCCCCTTTGAATCCCCCTCCGATGCCCTTTCTTCTCTCTCTCCCTCTCATCTACAGCCCCCGAATCTCGTCGTCGTGACCCCAAAGCCCACCGCTCCACCTGAGATCAACTACCGCCGTGACCATCGAACCCCTCCTTCCTCTTTGAACCAGCGAGCAAAACCCCCATATTCCTCCTGTAAGTATTTCTTTATTTATTATTATAATTTATTTTGAATGGCATTGTTTTTAATAAGATTAGCATTATAGAAAGATTCAATTTTTAGATATGGATTAGCATTATAAAAAGTCAATTTTTATATATTCATATTGAAAAGAAAATTTGGATTTTTATGTATTCATATAGCGAAGAAAAATTGGATTTTTATATACGTATAGCGACAAAAAATTGGATTTTTATATATTCGTAAACCGAAGAAAAATTGGATTTTTATATATTCGTAAAGCGAAGAAAAATTGGATTTTTATATATTCATATAGCGAAGAAAAATTGGATTTTTGTATATTCATATAGCGAAGAAAAATTGGATTTTTGTATATTCGTATAGCGAAGAAAAATTGGGTTTTTATATTTTCATATAGCGAAGAAAAATTGGAAATTTATATATTCATATAGTGAAGAAAAATTGGATTTTTATACATTCATATAGCGAAGAAAAATTGGATTTTATATATTCACGTAGCAAAGAAAAATTGGATTTTTATATATTCATATAGCGAAGAAAATTTGGATTTTGATATATATAGATTTGAATTAAAAATGTGATTTTTATATTTGAACTTGCGTTATAAAATTTCGATTTTTATATATGTATTAGCAAATGCGATTTTTATACATGAAGTTATATAATAAAAATGTGATTTTTATTATGAAGAGAGCGGTATAAAAATGTAATTTTTATATATATAATAGTGATATAAAAATGTGATTTTTATAATATAAACATCATATTAAAAATGTGATTTTTACTATGAACAGCGTGAAAAAAGGACTGCGTTGGCATTTCGGACTGTTCTGAAATTCAGAAATAAAATGGCGGAGTGGAAACCAAAGGTGAGAATTCCTCTCTAAAATTTCGTGTACAGTTATTTATTTCATAACTGCATATATGAACTGCTCCCCGTCGTTACAGACCATGGACGACTTGTTTGATTGAATTGTGTTGTGGTGATTGATTGTGATTGTGATGTGGAATGGAATATAAAATATTCATGTGTTGAATAAAGTGTTAGAACAATAAAAATATCATTTTTATTGTATAAATGAATGAAATAAAATATTTACCGAAATAAAATAAATATTCATTTAAAAATCGGATGATTTGTTTATGTACACACATTTGACTGCATTGATTAGGACGATATATTTTACACATCGCCCAACTGCACAAATATTAATCAGTGTTTGTTGTTTTAAAACCCCACACGAGTATTGGGATGATACTGGACATACACAAATCCCAATATTTAGTTGTATGTCAATCGATGAGTTAACAGACTGTTGTAAGCGTTAATTATTTATATTTAATGCTTATGTAGTTGTGTAATGCACTCTGGATGATGGTGACTGTGTTTGATTATTGTTGTGTACGTGTGTGTATGAAATCCATATAAATAAAATTATATGGTAATTGACTGTGTCTGATTCCAATTCGGAAAGGACGAATATTTTAAATTAAAGAATATTTTAAAATGACGAGTAATGAATATTTTAAAATAATATTCAGTAATGGATCAAAATATGATTTTGATGTCCGATTTGGAATGGACACAAAAATATTTAAATATAAAGCCATTTTGATTAAATTAACGCCATTTTGACGTAAACGATATTTATATCGATTTTATTCATTTTTATAATGAATATCGAAAAGGAAGTGATTTCAAAATCTAATATTTTGAAAATATCATCATTTGTATATTAATGATATGGAATATTCAATTTTGATTTAAAATTGAATATGAAGTTGAAATCGTTTTGAAAACAAATTCAAAGCGATTTACAAAATACATTTTAAATGGAAATCGATGAAATATATATAATATATGTATTATATATATTTAATGGCCTGAATAGAACGCGCCGCGCCATGGCAGTTCGTGAATTTCGACCATTGACTTCGAATGGACATTACGGGATATCAGACCGTCGGATTCTCCTAAAACCAAAACCGTTGGGTTCATATCGAAAAGAGCTGTAACACCCCACACCCGCTAAGGTCACTCACTAAGGGAATGCCTTAACTTCGGTGGAGTATTTTAAGTGAATATAGAACAGAAAAATTACAACAAGACAGATATAAATAATACTTGTTAACTAAAACATCATTTCATTGCAGCAGAAGGTAAACATGTTTGGTTACAAAACCATAAAACAAGAGTCAAGTACTAAATATCCATCCTGATAAAAACATAAGTACATAATCCCACTACATAACTAATAGCCATAATAGAAAAGATAAGCTGAGCTTTACATCAACGGTCCAAGCTCCAAAAGATAGATAAAGAAATCTGATCAAAGCCCACTAGTGCTAGGCCCGACCTGAGGACCTGAGGGGGGAAAATGATAAAAACAACGGGGTCAGACATAAGTCTGAGCGAGTCCTATAACTTTAACAATACAATCATTAAAGTAATTAGGGTATGATATAAACTTGGTACGGTAATGACTGGGGATAAATGACTACACTAAGCAGCCAACTAGACATAGGATGAACTAAGATATCGGTAAAGACGCATCTACCCACCCAAGGGTAATTACTACACTACACCACACCAGTCATTCCTAACTTAAAGGTTGATCCCACCCAAGGACTTAGAAAATTTAACTAGTAGTTTCGTGTACCCCTAGCTGACCACATAGGTGCCGTCTGCCCCTATCTCCACTAGGTGTACCCACTACTCCCCAAGCGATCGACTCCCTAATTTAGATACCCGTGCTGGCCCCACAGTGGGGTGTATCACTCACCAAAGTGGCAACTCGATACAACCAACGGTGCACGGCTTATACCTACACGATGCAACAACGTCTTACCTACCAGCCCGGGCCCACACACGCATATGAAACCCGTTGGACTTGCGTTGCCACCGCTACCCCGTTTTGGCCTCTTATAGTCAAGCCCAGTATGCGTGTCCCGTCCTCGACATGGGTCGAGCCCACAAAGATACACATGGGTTACTGGTTGAAATGGGCCCCAACAAGCTACCCACCTAAGCTTGGTCCCTCTAGTGTATCCCACTTAACCCTTTAATCATGTTTAATTACATGTTTCCACTTTGGTTAAGTATTCTAATCGTATTTTCTATTGCCACCCAAGGCAACCACTAGATTTCCACATGCCACCGAAGGCACCCACTTAACCCCTCATGCCCCACTACATGCTTATCTGGTTAAGTGTTTCTTAATTGATTAAGACTATAACCTTTGTAAAGACCTCTCACATTAGACTGTCTTTTATGGCAGCTGGATTTGCCTGTCGGGTCCAGGCAGCCTTACGCCATAACAGAGTCTAACCTCGTGTCTTTACACTTGTCACGTATTTAGTTTATGCCAAAGACCTCTCACATTAGGCCAATCATTTGTAGCCGCTGGATTTGCCGGTCGGGTCCGGGCAGTCTTATGCTACAAAAGGGTCCAACCTCGTGTCTTAGTCGATTAATTACACTTAATTAATCACCCCCATATTTTGAATTAATTTTCCCTAATTAATTCCAAATTAATGATGTACGTAATTGACTCTATTATGTCCATCCACTTATGGTATGCAACATCATACCAATTTCACCACAATTTTGTTAACATGAATATTAACCCCATCGTTCCCCACGTAATACGCTAACATGACATACTTAAAAGGGAAGATTCATCACAAATACAATGGGTTCAACTTAGCATAACATTAGCATTAACATGGGTTTTAAAGGTGTCAACTTGCATATATGACCATAGCATCAAACCCAACTAGCATAAATAATCAACCCAAACTTGCATGAATCACATATGTCATAAAGAGGGTAACTTGCATAGTGTTCATGTCATAGACCTATCATAAAGGGATAAACTTGCATACATGTCATAGGTCTAAAAAGGGACGAACTTGCATATGTTACTCATATCATAAAAAGGGGTAAACATGCATATATATGCATGACATACAAAGGGGTAAACTTGCATATGTATGCATATCATACAAAGGTGTAAACTTGCACATGTTACTTGCATATAATCAAACACCAAACATGCATAACATGTCATATATGAACTTGCATATAATCAAACACCAAACTTGCATAACATGTCATATATGAACTTGCATATGATCAAACACCAAACTTGCATAACATGGTGTCATAATGGATCAATGTTTATCATAGTGATTTGCATAACTAGCATCATGAACACATAGCATAAAACTTGCATAACTAACATCATGGACATATAGCATAAAACTTGCATAACTAACATCATGAGCACATAGCATATGATAACATAACTTGCATTGATCCACATTCATAACCATAACCTCATTACATCCTATCATAATTAGTTTAGCAATTGCTTGCTAAAGGCATAGAAACTCACAACTTGTTGATTAGCACTCCTATGAAGAAGATTAAGTTGCTAGAGTTGATTAGAAGTTGATTTGAGAAGCTATCTTCTTCTAAAATGTGATGGAGGCTCCTTCTAATTGCATTTTGACGGCATGACGGCCTTGTATCTATTTTTAGTATGAATTAGGGTAGTCTTAGGGTGTATTTATAGATTTAGGATGTAGTTTAGGCCATAGGATTAACCCTAGTTTAGATCTAAACCATCAAAAATCGTCACAGGTCAGCAGAACAGACCAGAGAACCAAAACAGGTGCACCAGGCCAGCCAGGTTCAAACCAGAAAGCTGTGCAGGTTTCTGGCTCGACACGGCGCACTTCCCAAGTGGCCAGTGTATTTTTATGCTGGCGCACTTCGCAAGTGCGCTAGTGCATTCTGGCTTGTTTTTCGGTTTTTCTGCCTAACTTCGTTCGTCCATATCTTCTTCATACGGACTCCGATTTTCGAAAACTCGGACTCTATTTCGCGTATTTTTCTGAGACGAATGCAACGGCACAACCCGTTTCCCCTAATTCCCACATCTAGGATTAGTTATTCTTTAATTTGTGAATGTTAATATTAATTGAAATTCGGGGTGTTACATTCTCCCCTACTTAAAGGATTTCGTCCCCAAAATGTCTAAGTCCAGAAGAACGTATCCTATCATCCAAACAACCATCTACTAAACCATCAAACACTAGCATCCATTGTCCTTAAAGTTTCTAATGTTGTATGAAGTATATGTTCCCTGTCTAATGCAAAATCAGGCGGTCTACTGATTCAGTTGACCTCCTTAATGCAAACCATGATAGTGCCATGCATCTAATATGTATGCGAAAGAAACCTATCTACACATACTATTTCTACATGTGTGCACAACCATACACCAAAATGCATCATCCATATGATAACACAACCATTATACATCCATTAATATAGCTACCTACACACAATTATATGCAATATGCAATATGAAGTGACTTAGCCGATCTAGTGTCTAAAGTGTGTGTATATGCATCCACGAGCAACCACTAGCAAACACTTGCATCCACACGCATCCATCAATCATAACATGTCTCAAACACATGTTTCAACCATTAGTTCACCCTATCTAATGGTCAAAGGTACTAATGAGAGGACATACTAAAGATAAGATAAGAACTAGACAAACGATAAAGGAGAAATTAAAAGACATACCCTCAAAAAGGAATGGGTACAGTGAACGCATCTTCGCTTCTGTCTCCCAAGTAGCGTTGCTCTCATCATCTCCCCATTGCACTTTGACTAGTTGAACCTCTCTGTTTCTCAACTTCCTAGTCTCTGACCCAAGAATGCGAGTAGGAGCTCGACGAATCATCGCATTACGCTCTACCTATACTTCTTTCAGCAAGCTCGGCTCTACCACCTCCGCGGTCTCATGTAGGCACTTCCTCAAATGCGACACATGGAATACGCCATGTACACCACTAAGTCTCTCGGGCAACTCTACTCTATATGCCATCTGTCCAATCTTTTCCTTAATAGGAAACGGCCCTACAAACCTTGGTGCTAACTTCCCAACGGACCCAAAGCGAACAACATTCCGTAATGGAGATACTTTGACAAAGACCATGTCCCCAACATCAAACTCAAGATCCGTCCTCCTCTTATCCGCATAAGATTTCTGCCTATCTTGCACTGCTTTCATCCTTCTTCGAATCAAATCAATCTTTTCCGAAGTCTCTCTAACCATATCGGGCCCAAGCAAGATCTTATCCGTAGATTCCCACCAACATGTAGGTGATCGACAAGGCCTTCCATAAAGAGCTTCGAAAGGAGCCATGCCAATACTAGACTGAAAGCTGTTATTATACGCGAACTCCACCAATGGAAGATGCTCTTCCCATGTACCTCCAAAATCTAAGATACATAGCCTCAAAAGGTCTTCTAGAATACGGTTCACCCTCTCGGTCTGGCCGTCCGTCTGAGGATGATATGCGGTGCTCAAACACAACTGAGTCCCTACCGCCTCTTGCAAACTCTTCCAAAACTCGGTAGTGAAGATGGGATCTCGATCACTCACTATGCTAGAAGGGACACCATGCAATCGAACTATCTCTCGAAGGTAAACTGAAGCTAGCCATGGAGCAGTCCTCTTACTCTTCACGGGTATGAAATGGGCGCTCTTAGTAAGTTTGTCTACCACAACCCAACTTCCCGTATTACCCTTCCTCGATCTCGGTAACCCATCGATAAAATCCATCGAGACGCTATCCCACTTCCATTGCGGAACTTCCAATGGGTGAAGCAACCCACCGGGTTTCTTTTGCTCCGCTTTAACTTTTTGGAACACCAAGCATCTAGCGACATACTCGGCCACATCTTTCTTCATATCGGCCCAAAAGAAAACTCGCTTCATGTCTTGGTAC
>JASFAX010004086.1:0-40410 GCA_030737875.1 Allium sativum | reverse complement strand
GCTTGTGGCCGCTGGATGTGCCGGGCGGTTCCGGGCAGACTTCTGCCATAAGCCAGACCAAACCTCGTGTCTAAGAATATTTATGCCTACAAACTCTCACATTAAACTGACAGTTTGTGGTTGTTAGTTAAGCCGGTTGGGTCCGGGCAGGCTTCTACCGCAAACAGAGTCTAACCTCATGTCTCAGCATTCTTATTTTAGCTAAAGTATTCATTCACAGATTATGCCAATATCAGACTAATTATGCCAATTCAAAAAATTAACTTCTTTACAAGTTACAGCAGATTATCCAAAGTTCTATTAACATGTTTTGCTCAATTTTAGATCGAGCCTACATATTTCATACCTAAATTACCGTATTCAGTTTTCAACAGATTTAGCAGATTAGGCAATTTAACAGATTTAATCATCCCTTAAAATTCCATAGACATACCTCGCCCAATTATAAAATTATGCCTAATTTTACATGCCCAAATTATGGTTATAATTCAATATATAACATATGTCACAAATTTTAATTAAATTTGCATCATACAAAATATTCTCTAAAAGCCCCAAATCATAATGCACAATATAAATTATGCCAAATTATAACCGTTGATTACCGCGAATGTCAAATATCCAAAAATCCGAATTAGGCGTATTCACATTAATAGTTATCCCTCTTTTAATATAGGTTTTTCAATCCTTTTTTCTTCCAAGTCATAATTCGTCATATAAAATATACCCCAAATCTAGATGTTAAGTTACAACATGTATTATGTCCTCAAAATCAGATCTCGAATTATAACATGCATTATGTCCCCCAAATTACAAGTCATATGTTGTCATACAATAATTCTCCTTCTTCCAAATCATAAACCATCATATATAGTATGCCTAGATCTAGATCTTAAATTACAACTTATGTTGTGTTCTCAATTTAGTCACAAATCGGTTATGTCCGATTATGCATCATTAAATATTTTCCCCAAATTTAGTGTTCGCGTGTCAATCTCTTATGAGATTTGGCTCAGGCTCGTGGTAGCCTGGATATAGAACTAAAAGAAGGAAGAGATACAGAATATTTATAATAAGATAGATCTACACAAAATATAACAGATCTGATAAACAAGAATAAGATAGATCTACACAGAATAAAACAGATTTGATAAACAGGAATATGCATAATCTCCAATTCAGATTTATAACCATGTCAAGATCATATTTAAATTTCATATCCGAAAATAACTGTACTCACAATTCGTGGTTTAAGAAAGAGAAGAACAGTTCTGGGATCTGATTTTCTGGAGTTGATTCAGATTTTCGTTGATGTAGGCGTTGATTTGTTTTCTTTTAATCCTATTCAGATTGGAAGAAGAAGTACTTGTTCTAGCTTAGGTTTCAGCAGAGTAGCGACGCCATAGATTTATTTTAATATGAATTAGGGCAGAGTATAGGTGAAATGAAATTGTGTGGAGAGAAAGTGAGGTTTCGGGTTGTTTAAATAGCTTAGGAGCAACGAATCTGGTCAGAACGGGCGTCAAAATAAAAAAAAACTGAATCTGTCCACGGATCCAGAAAAGGGGGGGTGGTCGACCCCCAAGTCGACCCCATGGTCGAACTGCCAACCTAGGTCGACCCCCTGGTCAACCTGGGTCTTGGGCGGGAATTTTCTCGCCCACCCCGGGTGTGTGTTTTGAATTCGAATTTTGAAATTTTGACTGAGCTATTTAAATTTTCTGAAAACTTCTGAAGGTCATAACTTCTTCATACGGAGTCCGATTTACGCAAACTCGGACTCTATCTCAAGCAGAATTCCGAGACGAATGCAATGGCATAACATGTTTCCCTTAATTCTTCTTTTAAAAATTAATTATACTTTGTTTTGTAACTTTATGTTCACAGAAAAAACGGGGTGTTACACTAATTGACAAATTTATTTGACAAATATGTTCTAATCTAAATGACATATTAATTTGATAAACATATGTTCTAATCTACATGGCATATAAAAATGTAAATTTTAATATGTATACAAAACTAATGTATACATGACATATAAAAATGTAAATTTTATCTTTGACACTCATAAATGACATTTTTAATCCAATATGACATTTCTAAATAAATGACATTGTTTTTATTTCAACTAACATGATTCTAATGTAACGACGTTTTTATTCTTATTAAAAATGACATTTTATATTCTAACTAAAAATGACATTTTATATTCTAACTAAAAAGGAAATTTTATATTCTAATTAAATGATATATTTTATTCACAAAATATGAACATATCTAAATGACATATTTTGTTTACAAAATATGAATATAACTACATGACATATTTTGTTTAGCATAACAAGATTCTAAATAAATGATATTTTTATTCAACATAACAGGATTCTAAATAAATGATATTTGTTAATTAACATACATCTTTCTAACAAAATGATATTTTTAATTAACAAAAGATATTCTAACTAAATGGCATATTTATTTGTAAAATATGAATGTTAATAAATGACATATTCTCATTTACAAAATATAAATGTTAATAAATAGCATATTTTCGTTTACTACATATGAATGCAGTAAATGACATATTTTCATTTACTAAATATAAATGTTAATAAATTGCATATTTTCATTTACAAAATATAAATGTTAATAAATGGCATATTTTCATTTACAAAATACAATGTTATAAATGGCATATTTACATTTACTACATATGAATGCAATAAATGACATATTTTCATTCACTAAGTTTGAATAGTAATAAATGACATATTTCCATGTCAACATGTTTTCATTCCAAAAGGTTATCATTCTTAATACCCAATAAAAATGTGAAATCTCAGGTTAACATATCATCATTTCAATTAATGACATTAATTAGCATGATATGATTCTAACAAAATTATATCTTTAATTTACATGACATTTTCTAATCAAAAATGACATTCTTATATTTATAACGTGAATGACATATTCATAGCATGACATTTATAACAAAAATGATGATTTTCTCTAATGAATAACATTTGTAACGAAAATATTACTTTAATACTAATGCATCGCATTTATAACAAAAATGTTGTTTTAATTTTGACAATAATCTACTCTTTATAACATGTAACATAAACATGGTATTTTAAGGTGACTACAAATTATACATTAACAAGGAAAATAGAATAATGTTTTATTCGAATTGCAATTTCTACTCTTTTAACATGTAACATAAACATGGTATTTTAATGTGACTACAAATTATACATTAACAAGGCAAATAGAATAATGTTTTTATTAGAATTGCAATTTCTACTCTTTTAACATGTAATATAAACATGGTATTTTAATGTGACTACAAATTATACATTAACAAGGCAGATGGAATAATGTTTTTCTTCGAATTGCAATTTCTACTCTTTTAACACGTAACATAAACATGGTATTTTAATGTGACTACAAATTATACATTAACAAGGCAAATAGAATAATGTTTTTATTTGAATTGCAATTTCTACTCTTTTAACATGTAAAATAAACATGGTATTTTAATGTAACTATAAAATATACATTAACAAGGCAAATAGAATAACATTTTTATTCGAATTGCAATTTCTACTCTTTTAACATGTAACATAAATATGGTATTTTAAGGTGACTACAAATTATACATTAACAAGGCAAATAGAATAATGTTTTTATTCGAATTGTAATTTCTACTCTTTTAACATGTAACATAAACATGGTATTTTAATGTGACTACAAATTATACATTAACAAGGCAAATAGAATAATGTTTTTATTCAAATTGCAATTTCTACTCTTTTAACATGTAATATAAACATGGTATTTTATTGTGACTACAAATTATACATTAACAAGGAAAATAGAATAATGTTTTTACTCGAATTGCAATTTCTACTCTTTTAACATGTAACATAAACATGGTATTTTAATGTGACTAAAATTATACATTGGAAAGGAAAATTGAATAATGTTTTTATTCGAATTGCAATTTCTACTCTTTTAACATGTAACATAAACATGGTATTTTAAGGTGACTACAAATTATACATTAACAAGGCAAATAGAATAATGTTTTTTTCCTAACATGAGAATGCTCCAATCAAACCAAATCATACCTTAACATACACCATTCAAAATCAAGCCATTCATCACAATCACAGACAATCAATTCAAAGTCTATACCACATAGATATAAATTTTATATAGCATAAATATAAATTTTACATCACAAACAATAATTAATTTTATTTTAAAAATAGAGATCTCACCTTGATCGGCTAATAACGATGTTTTTAATAAAATTAAACAGTCGTTTAATTTTGTCAAAAATTCTGACTGGTTCCATTTTGTCCAAGTTTGCTCCATTGCGTAGATCTCGTTTTTCTGATTCCAACGCAACTAAAATTTCTGAATTTCGATTTTACACGAACAAGTCACGATATTGTAAACATTAATTACATAAATAATTTAATTTAAAATCATTAACCTTTAATCACTTTTCCTAATTAATAATCTAGGTCGCTTCCTTCCTCTATTCATCGCTCCTCTTTTTGAACTAATACGAACCAGCCATCGCCTCTAGGGCTTGCCTGTAACATCCCGGAAAAAGTCGATCTTGGTTATCCGATATACAACACATATCGAACATCCAAGGATCAAAAATACCGGTAGTTAATGAAAGAAATTAGTGGGTGAGGATAGATAAGATAGAAACTTAGAATAGAAGAAGAAGATACAACATCAGAGTAAACACTAATCTCACAGCGGAACGAATAAATATATTTCATAACATAACCTTGAAATATAAATATGTACTTGAATATACATATCATTTCCAAAGTACAGCCCTTACAACACAGCGGAAAAACCATAACTATATAATTCTGAAGCCTCCTGCCCCAGCTCTTCAAGTATCTATAAATCCCGACTACTTGAGTGCCCGTACAAATTGGGCACCCAAGAGTTTAGGGAAAACAAAACAAAATAAACTCCAGGTCAGTCATGTGACTGGTGTGAGTAAACTCAAATTATTTGATTTAACTTTAAAAATCCTTCTGAAATAAAGGATAATCATAAGACCGATCCACATATAAACAAGGATGGTTTTTAATTTACAATAACCCAAATCATTAGTAAAACAATATTATTCTGATATTATAATAATGTCAAAAACAAGTAATATCAATCTAGTAGAAACGATTGCATCTAACGTTCTATATATATAATATACAATCAAAACCGCGGGCTCTTATTTAGGGAATGGATTCCAACTATGACAAGGTATGGATTCACCTTCCGCTCAGCGTACTCTAGAAGCGATACACTGGAGTTCAACAAGAACATCTTGCAACTTGGCCACACATGACTGACCACTCATTTCTCTTGAGTGTATCGAATATATTGTCACCTTACAGTTGGTAAACCAACATAACCATTCCCGGGATATACAGAATTGAAAGAAGTAACAAATATGAATATTCTCTAGATGGTGACAATATACCTACTTGGTTGCGAACCACTTTGCCATGCTGCCTGCCCGATTTCTGTCATTTCCCAGTTGATGAGGCTCGAGGTCAAAACATATATTTTAACAGATCACTCCTCCATTTACTTCGAATGCCACATCGTCATACCCGTCAAATCACAAATTGATTTCCCCAAAAATACCACGTGTATAAGCTAAGAGAAATGAATTCTTCCGCCACCAACGTAAATACGTTTGAAACGATCAACTTATGTGATCTACCTGATATACTTTGTCAAACATTCATCTATTCAAGTTGTCCTGGGGCTGGACAAACCGAAGGCACTATTCCGTACACCCATCCTAGGCAATCTCTACCTAGGACTTATACAACAGCCCTTGCACTTTACTCCATCTTCAATTTGTCTTCGATCTATTTGATTCGAAATGCTAACGCCCATACGATGTTATTTTTTGGATAAGAATCCAACCAGTCTCTCCGTATTGACGACGGAAAAATGGTCAAAACTTTAAAGTCTATGATTTAACTATCAAAGAAAAACATGTCTGCAAACAATGATATTATTTCCAGATGGAAATTTTATTGATCAATCATCATTTAACATTTATCTCTTTAGTTCATTAATTTACTTATCTCTTGTTTCCATATATTCTAAATTGTTATTTTCTATTATCAGAAAACATTTCTGATTCTTATTTGGAAAACATTTCCAAAACTCCTTCACTAGATTTAAACTGATGTTTAAATCAAACATCGCCATGCCAACTCAAACCATTTCACTCATTAACTAAATTCACTTAACCATAATTCACTATCAAAACTTACCATTCCTTAGTTAATAAGGAAGTCAATAAAGCTGGGGTATAATTACCTCTCAGACCTTAACCGAACAACGTTTTAACTTCGAAATAGTCAAAGTTTATCTTTTAAATCTTTAACAAACTTCCTTACGTAACTCTCTTTCGAATAAATCTCTATTCGATAACTCTTTCCTTCGAATAAACTATATTTAATAATCTCTCTTCTTCGAATAACCTATATTCGAATAACTCTATTCAATTAACACTATTCGATTAACTCTAATCGATTTACTCTTATTGGTTAGCTCTATTTGATTAACTCAATTCTATTAACTCTATTTAATTAACTCTATTGGATTAACTCTGTTTGATTTACCCGACTGGATTAACTCTAACTAGTTTACTCTTATCAATTAACTCCTTTCGAATAAACTATATTCGATTTAACTCCTGTCGAATAATTATTACTCGATTAACTCCATTCGAATAACTAATATTCGATAACTCCTTTCGAATAACTAATATTCAATAACTCCTTTCGAATAACTAATATTTGGTAATTTCTTTCGAATAACTATTATTCGATAATTTCTTTCCAATAACTAATATTCGATAATTTTTTTCTCTATTCGAATAAACTATATTCGATTAATTCTCTTATTCGAATAACCTTATTCGATAACTCTTTCTTCGAATAAACCATATTCGAATAACTCTAATTCAATTTACTCTATTCGAATAACAAATATTCGACTAACACTTGTTCGATTAACTATATTCGAATAACTCTAATTCGATTTAACTCTAATCGATTAACCCTAACTGATTAACTCTAACCGGTTAACTCTAACTTTAATCGATTAACTCTAACTCAAATCGATTAACTGTAACTCTAATCGATTAACTTCTCTAACTCATTTTGATTAACTCATTTTGATTATCTCCTTTGGTTAACTCTAATCCATATTCAGTTTCAAATATCGATGTTGAAATCGATTCCTACTTCTCTATATAAGCCCTGACTTATATATTCTATTTATCCGGTGATATATATTTTATTTAATTTATAAAATATTGCTTATAAATTAATCTTCTCAATCTATTGGTTACAACATATTCTATTTATAATCTTTGCTTTAAATCCATATCATGTTATATCCGTGTGCGAAGCATGGGTCGAAACTCTCATGATGTAAAATTCTATTCATTTGCCAAATATTCCCTTATATGACATTCTTTTCATTTCCCAATAAATCCCTTTTATAACTCTATTTATTTCCTAAATAAATATTTCCTTTTAATAACTCTATTTATTTTTCTAAATAAATAATTCCTTTTTAATTCTATTTGTAAATGTTTTACAAATATCTCCTTTTTGAATCTATTTGTAAATGGTTTACGAATACTCCCTTTTCAATTCCATATATTTATTTTCTAAATAAATATTTATTTTCCAAATTGTTTCACAATATTTTCCTTTTATATTTGTTTCACAAATATTTTCCTTTTATAAGTTATCCTTCGATTTTATAATTATTTTCTTTTAAAAAATCCTTTTCCATTTATATATAAAATCCATTGATTTCATAAGAAACCGCTTTTTATTTTCCAACTATTTCTTTTTCTATTTGTTTTACAAATATTTCTTTTTCTATTCTATTTATTTCTAAATAAATCCTTTTATAATACCCTTTGATGTTATAAATATTCTCTTTACAAAATCCTTTGATTTTATAAACATTTCATTTTCAATATACGTTTCTAAAAATTCCCTTTTATCAGTCTGGTATTTCTTATGGTATTTAACATACCATATAACAATGATTAATATTATCCAAACACACATAATCTACAACAGATTATATATCACTTCATATATCAGAATATATGAATAACAGTAAAATAAATGTTGAGGAATCCAGTTGGATTCCTCCGACCTGTTTCTGTAATGACCCGGGTTTTTGTCGACTTTGGTTATCGCTATAAACTCAATGATGACCAACCAAACATCGAAAAATACTGGAAAGTTAATGAAAGAAATTAGAGGGTGAGAATAGATAGGATAAAAACTTAGAATAGAAGAAGAAGAACAACAACATCAAAGTAACACGAACCTCACAGCGGAACGAATAACATATAATATGTAAAACATAACTTTGAAATATAAATCTGTACTTGGATATACATCATTATCAAAGTACCGCACTTACAACACAGTGGAAATAAACAATAACTATATGATCCTGAAGCCTCCTGCTCTAGCTCTTCAAGTATATGTAAATCCCGACTACTTGACTGCCCGTACAAAATTGGGCACCCAAGAGTTTATGGAAAGCAAAACAAAATAAACTCCAGGTCAGTCATGGGACTGGTATGAGTAAAACAGTTCAAAACAGTTTGAACAAGTAAACGATATCTCATAAGACCACGCCGTACAACGGAACGAGTTTTTTTCCTTATGAGAATCCAAAATATCTTTATAAAAAACCCTTTTGATATTATAATAATGTCTATTAATCATAATATAATAATCATCTAGCAGAAACGCATCCATCTCATGTTCTACATATATAGTATACAATCAAAACCGCAAGCACGTATTGGGTAATGGATTTCCAACTATGACAAGGTATGAACCACCTTTCGCTAGTGTACCTCTAGAGAGGAATACACTAGGTTCAACATGAACATCTTGCAACCAGGCCACACATGACCGACCACTCATTTCGCTTGAGTGTATCGAATGTATATCACCAACGGTTGGGATCAGCAACCATTTCCCGAATGGGACAGCATCAACAATAGATTTTTAGAAGTAAATGAAACTCTATATCAGGTGATTATACACCCTAATAGGTGTGACCTACATAGCCATGTTGCCTGCCCGATTTCTGTCATTTACCAGATATGAGGCTAGAAGCTACGCTTATCTTTTACATACCACATCTTCATTCACTTAGAATGTCACATCGTCATACCCGCCAAATCACAAATTGATTTATCCAAAAATAACACGGGTATACAGCTAAGAGAAATGAATTCCTCTGCCACCAAACGTGAATACGTTTGAAGAGATCAACTTACGCAATCTATCAGATATACTCTATTAGACCTTCGTCCATACAAATTGTCCTGGGACTGGACAAACCGAAGGCACTATTCAGTATATCCATCTTAGGCACTGTTATCTAAGATTTATACAACAGCCCTTGCATTTTACTCCTCTTCAATTATCTTTGGCATATATGATTCGCAACACTTATGCCAATACAGAGTGGTTCTTTAGATAATAATCTAACCAGTCTCTCCATATTAACAACATTAAAATGGTCAAAACTTCGATAGTCTATGATTTAACCATCAAAGAAAAACACGTGTGCAAACAACGATATTATTTCCAGATGGAAATTATATCGATCAATCATCATTTAACATATATATATTCACATTTCCTTATTTTCTATGTTTAGAAAATATACGTTATTAACACTGGAAAACATTTCCATGGCTTAATTACGTATCACTATTCTTCCACACCTATCAGATTCTATCTATAAACTAACAAGAGAACAACTTCCTAAGTATAAACCCCGAAGGCTGAAACCAACATCAAATCGATACTCAGGAAACCATTCAACTTATTAATCGTTAGTCAGTTTCTAATTTTTGTTTAACTCCATTTTGATTAACTATGTTCGATTAACTCCTTTTCATTTACTCTATTTATTCTATAAATAAATATTCCCTTTTCATTTCTATTTACTTAACAAATAAATATTCCTTTTTCCTTTTCTATTTTATTTGACAAATAAATATCTCTTTTATCTTTTCTATTTATTTCCTACACAAATAACCCTTTTCTTTTATTTATTCCCTAAATAAATAAATAATCCCATTTAACCTATTTGTAAATGTTCTACGAATATTTTCTTTTCTATTCTATTCGTAAATGGCTTACAAATATTTCTCTTTTTTATTTGTAAATGGTTTACAAATATTTTCTCTTTTCTATTTGTTTGACAAATATTTTTCCTTTATATTTGCTTCTCAAATATTTTCTTTTAACCCTTTTTGATTTCATAATTATTTCCTTCTATAAAAATCATTTTTCCTTTTATATGTAAAATCCTGTGATTTTATATAAATAAATTATTTTCAAAATATACTTAGAAAATCTCCTTTTATCATTCTGGTATTTCTTATGGTATTTAAAATACCCAAGAACAATGATAAATATCGTCCCAACACACAAAATCAAAGACAGATTATATATCACATTGTATACCACAATATATGAATAACAGTAAAATAAATGTTGAGGAATCCAGTTGGATTCCTCCGACCTATTTCCCTGTATCACTGTTGTTACACAGTATAATCAACATCACTTCCAGTTCAATATGAAATATTCTGTTAACAGAATCAATATATATATATATATATATTTAACGGTATATATATATAATTCCCACTTACTGACTAGCAGTTCAATCAAACAGTCACACACAGTCAATCAAACAATTTTTAACAGTTCTAAAAATACAACATGAAAATATAAACTATTCAGAGTTAGTGAGATTTACTCACATTATGCGCTAACCATTATATAACGATTTGCGTTAGTTGATTCTGATCAGACAAATTATTTTGTCATAAATTGTAACGAGCTCCGATGGACTTCTAGTATATTCCATCGTGTAGTGTCCGTCCATACGATCCCAACGCAACTTATGGTTCGTGAATCCGACCTCGTATGAAATAGATATCGCGTTACGAAGTTATACCCAATTAAACGAATATTTAAATTGAATTTTCTTTAAATGAATTCCCATTTGGGCTTAACCTTTGAACTAAAGCCCGTCGCTGTCTGTTAAAGCCCAGACCCGACATCCATCTTCCCAAAACGTTGCTGTAGCTCGCTCCTCCTTTCAAATGTCATAGCCGATCCTCCCTTCACCAACTCCTCCTCCTTCTTTCCTTTTAAAATCAAACTAAAATCACCCAACTCCATCTCGTTCAACCCTCTTTCCAACCATACCAGAATCCCCCAACTCGCTGCTCTAAAGCACATCACAACGGTTTGCTCTCTGAGCTCGATACAGTGAATCGATCGATAGTAATTGGTGCAGAATCCTCCCAAAACTTTAAACTCCATCCATTATTCACCATGATCCCAAACACCACCACCAAACACCACAACGTCGCTTGAATCATGATTAAATTGGAACCCTAGCTCACTGGTGGAATTCACCAACCCAAAAACAGCCATCGATCTTGACAAAACGTGCACCAGATCGAAGAGGATAGTTACAGGAACTCGAACATACTACTCATGAGATTTATATATTTTATTTCGAATTTATATTGATTTCTCTTTTGGAATTTTTCTTGCTGTGTTCCTTGATGGGGTTTTATACTTGTTGTTGTGATAGGTAGCATTCGTGATGGATAACGAAGGTCGCGTGGCCTGTGTAGGATCACAGAAAATGGAGGAGATATTTTGAATTTGATTTTTATAATTTATTTTCTCGATTTTCTCCCTGTATCTGCCTTCTGAAAATCCCAGCGACCACATATGATCTCCTAAAATCACGAAAATTGACATGCCACTAGAGTTCGACATTACGGACCCACCGAAACTGGTTTCGTCGAATTCCGACTTCGTATGCTCACACAGTGTATTTTTAACTATCAAAATACAGACTATTTTCTACTCTAAAAATCCGTACGGCCATACAGTGACCCCAAAAATTACGGAACTTGGTATCTAACAATAATTTGATGTTGCGGATCCAACAAAATTAGTTTCATCAAATTCCGACTTCGTTTGCAAAAACCGGCTATTTTTAAAGCTCTGAATGACCATTTAAATATATAAATATATTTAAATATAATTAAATTAAATATTTATAAATAAATATTATCGTGTATATATTCACAGTGGAATACCATACCGCTCTAGAATATTACTATATGAATTTCTAACTTGATATTTCAAATCTGGGTCAACCCGATATTCTATTTATATTGAAATTCATTTCTAAAATATAAATAATTCCTTTATAAATTATAAAGGAATTCCACAGCGACTTTTCTAAACTTTGATTTGGACATAAATCAAAATCTACACGATGAAATCCCGATTTTTCTCTTTCATTAGAAAAATATACTTCAACAGATTCAAATGTTTCTTGATTCATAGAAATCCGGTTTAAAACGGACCTTGTACATTCAGTTGAAGTTCAAATCGCCAAATAGCAAACTGCCACGCCATTTCGAGCTCGATTATAATTATATTATAATTTATACGTTTAAAATTTATTTAAATAATATATTCCTTATTATAATTCAGTTCTAAACTAAATTATAAAATTTGAATTGTCTAATTCGCATCATATCGCCATTTCAACCAATTCTGATTATTTCAGAATTAAATATATTATTATATTATTTATTTTAATTAAATATTCAAAGTTATTTAACTAAACGACCATTAAATTCTCTAAAATATATTTAAATAATTAAATAAATTAATTATTATATCGCCGAAAAATGCGGGTCATTACATTCTTACCCACTTAAAATAATTTCGTCCTCGAAATTGCTAAGGTAGAAAACAAACCCTATCGAACTGTTAGAACATATTTGTTCACTTCTTATATTCAGTTTCCAACTGGATCAATTTAATTTCAATTAAATATTAATTAATTCTTATCAACGAAAATTTTCAAAAACCTGAAAATTTTCTAACTCCTTATTTCGAAAAATTTCGCCAGCACCTCCTTTGTATTGGTCAATGGGTCAAACTCCAACTCGCCTCTCTGGGCCTTCTCCAACCCAAAAGAAAATCAAACAGCCAAGCGGCTTACCAATTCGGTTCATCAAAATCTCATACCCAATATATAATATAAACTTGTACCTTTTTGTCGAGCATATCAATATATCCTATACATCTGCTGTTAATTCAGTATATAACAACGTCATCCCAAATCAGTTCCAATCACTTTTATCTCCAACACAACCATTTGCTTATATCTAAGCTAAATATCATTTCAAACTCGAGTTTCATTCTCGATTCCAACTCTTAACTTGATTATCAAATTACACTTCAAATTCGAATCTCACAATCCAATTTGTCTTGATATCATTATAATTCAATTTCAGTTACCACTTAACTGACTTTACTTCAATTCCAATTTGCTTTCACAAATTTCTGTCTAATTTGTTTTAATTCAAACAGCCTTTTCTTGGGAGTTTTAAACAGTTTACCATATAAAAATCAAACTTACCTTTCAGGATTCAAAACAACCCATTTTCCCAAAACAATTCGAAATCAATATCTTTGGTAATAATCCATCGCTTACAAACTCGAAAATGAACACTGATGATGCTGCGCAGTCATCATCAGAATTATTTTCCAGCGACTGAAGTGAGTTCAATACTATATCACTTTCAAAACCATCTCTCAATCATTTCTATTCTGAAATCTTTTCAAAATACCATTCACAATGTTTGTAAAACAATTTAAAATCTCCCAAGATTTTAAAATTCTTATATATTTAATTCAAATCCATTTACAAACACTTTCCCAACTTTTCCAGTGTTTTTAATTTCAATTCTGATTTGAATTTCAGATTTAATTCATCTGCTTTCATATATTTCACTTATATGAATTCTGATTGGTTATTTACATAACCATTTAATTTATAATCCTACTCGATTATAATAATGACCAACACATCAAATATAATAATTTCAATATATACTCACTTTTATATCAAAATATACTTTGGGGTAAAATTACTTCGTTTGCCCTTTTTCCAAAACATACCATGATGGTTCATCGTATTCGAGTGTTTATAAACTCCTACCGATACAGTGGATCAAACTGATCGACCAGAACCCACAAACAACTCAAACGATAAATCTCCATAATATAAAACAAATTTTATATCAATAACAAATACGCTCACTCGTATATATACACTCAAACTCAATCTAGGTACTACTAAGCCCATCTCTACTGAGTCACGCCACAGAGCCAAGGTAATTTGCTTAACCTTATGCTCTGATACTAACTGTAATGACCTGGGTTTTTATCGACTTTGGTTATCGCCATAAACTCAATGATGACTAACAAAACATCGAAAAATACCGGAAAGTTAATGAAAGAAATTAGAGGGTGAGAATAGATAAAGTAGAAACTTAGAATAGGAGAAGAAGAAGAACAACGTCAGAGTAACACGAACCTCACAGCGGAAAAAATAACATATAATATGTAAAACATAACTTTGAAATATAAATCTGTACTTGAATATACATCATTATCAAAGTACAACACTTACAACATAGCGGAATAAACAATAGCTATATGATCCTGAAGCCTCCTGCTCCATCTCTTCAAGTATCTGTAAATCCCGACTACTTGACTGCCCGTACAAAATTGGGCACCCAAGAGTTCAGGGAAAGAAAAATAAAATAAACTCCGGGTCAGTCATGGGACTGGTATGAGTAAAAAAGTACAAAACAATTTGAACAAGTAAATGATATCTCATAAGACCACGCCGTATAACGGAATGGGTTTTTTTCCTTATGAGAATCCAAAATATCTTTATAAAAAACACTTTTGATATTATTATAATGTATATCAATCACAATATAATAATCATCTAGCAGAAACGCTTCCATCTCATGTTCTACATATATAGTATACAATAAAACCGCAAGCACGTATTGGGTAATGGATTTCCAACTATGACAAGGTATGGAACCACCATTCGCTAGTGCACCTCTAGAGAGGAATACACTGGGTTCAACAAGAACATCTTGCAACCCGGCCACACATGACTTGACCACTCATTTCGCTTGAGTGTATCGAATGTATATCACCAACGGTTGGGATCAGCAACCGTTTCCCGAATGGGACAGCATCAACAATAGATTTTTAGAAGTAAATGAAACTCTAGATCAGGTGATTATACACCCTAATAGGTGCGACCTACATAGCCATGCTGCCTGCCCGATTTCTGTCATTTACCGGATGTGAGGCTAGAAGCTACGCTTATCTTTTACATACCACATCTTCATTAACTTAGAATATCACATCGTCATACCCGCCAAATCACAAATTGATTTATCCAAAAATAACACGGGTATGCAGTTAAGAGAAACGAATTCCTCTGTAACAACCCAGGGTTTTTCGGCCCTGAAAATCGACACAAATACCTTTACCGTAACTCATGCCGACCTTCCAACCACCGAAAACACTGGACGTTATTAGAAAGAAATTAGAGGGTGAGATAAGAAAGAAAGAAATATTAGAATAGAAGAAGAAGAACCAACATAACACAGAGTCTCACATCGCAGCAGAACAAAATATAATATGGAAATAATTTTATTGAGAGCTTGAAATAACTTACAATATCAGAGTACAACATACATCTGGACAGTTTTAATAATCTGTCCTCATATACAACGCACAGCGGCAAGATACTAGATCTGAACACCTTCAGCTCGTCCTTGAACTTCATAGCATTCAATAACCTGAACCTGTACATCCCGGGCTAACCCGAGCATTTACAAAACACCGGGTCAGTCTGGTGAACCAGAGTGAGATAAACTCGCACAGTATTAAGATATCACCCAACTTGATTTTATAGTTAAAATCCTTTCGAAAGAAAAAGATAATCGTAAGACCGATCCACACATAAATATGGATGGTTTTTACCTTACGATAACCCAAAATAGTTTGAAATCAATATCTTGTCTGATACTATGATAATGTCTAAATACAAGTAATATCAAATCTAGTAGAACGCTTGCATCTCACGTTCTACATATATAGTATACAAACAAAACCGCAGACGCTTATTGGAGATTGGATTCCAACCATGACAAGGTATGGGTCCACCTGCCGATCGTGTATCTCTAGAGACGAATACACTGGGTTCAACAAGAACGTCTTGCAACCCGGCCCACACATGACTGACCACTCATTTTGCTTGAGTGTATCGAATGTATATCACCAACGGTTGGGAGCTACCCACCGTCTTTCCGACAAGGGACAACATCGAATAGATTAAAGAAGCAAATAAGATTTCCTCTAGATAGGTGATTATACACCCTAATGGGAGCGACCCACATAGCCATGCTGCCTGCCCGATTTTTGTCATCTCCCGGTTGATGAGGCTTGAAGTCAGAACACATCCGATCATCATACACTTTGGATGTCACATCGTCAGATCCGCCAAATCACTAATTGACGCCCACAAAAATATTCTGGTCGTTAAGTTGGAGAGGTGCCCCTCTCCGCCACTAACAGAGATACGTTTGTAAAAGTCAATGTACGTGACTCTTAAGAACTACTATGTCAGACATTCATCCATACAAGTCATCCTGGAACAGGATGAACCGAAGGTACTCTCCTACTGCAACCAATATAGGAATCACCCCATGGATTAGTAGCGACAGTCCTTGCAATCCACAGATTCAACCACGACAGAACCCCAGTATATCCTCGGGTCGAATCAGAGATTTTAAGTGGTTCTTCCGCTTTATGAAGATCTATGGTCTTCACATGCTCCATCTCGATCATCGTCTGATGTCTTCTATAATTTCGTATTTGTTGGTCGGAATGGTTTTCGAATATAACTTCAATCCCGGTCTTTCCGTACCAACAAACGTATAGGCCAGATTTGATAGTCGGTGATTTAAGTATCAAATAAACAACCATTCAAAAATAAAAATAGAGTTTATTGTTCAGTATTCAGCATCACTTTCCCTTCTAATTCAAATAATTAAAAAAACATCTTATTGCCCAATATCTTGGAGACTCAGTATTTACTTCTTATTTAATTATGAAAAATCTCTCAATTTCCTTTCTTCTAGTGTTTGCAAAACATTGGCTAAACATTATTTAAAAATCCATAATAAAGGAACCAAATCAACTTATTATTCGTAAAACATTATGAAATATATTCCATTCATCTACTTCACAGCTTCCAGGGTTTATTCTTATTGAATATAGCCAAATCTTACGTTTTCCTTCTGTGGTAATTCCCTTATATTTCCTTTGGACTTTGGGTTTCTCACTCTGTATGTATATACCCAATGTTTCACTAAACATTGCATTATTATTTCTAATGAAATAATAAACTCTTAATGTCCTTTTATATCACCATGACTAATATCACCTTCAGATAATTTCGAAGTCGTTCAAATTGGGGTATTTTAATTACCTCTCAGACCTTGATTAACAACGTCCTTATCTTCAGTTAAATATAAGTCATAATTCAAAACTAATATCTTGTTCCAATATCAATTCAAATTCTATTTAACTATTTAATTCAAAACACAGCTTTATAAATTTACTTTATCTCTTTGTTAAAATAAAAACTAATATTCCTTAACCCATTGGTTATTCACCTTCTTACAATCACTCTTATGAACTTCTAATTTATTTAAAATACTTTGTTTCCAACTGGGTTATTATCCCCACCCTATTACCAAACTCTTTTCAAATTCCTCTTTCCATATTCCCTTTCCTTCCTAGAAAACACACTGTCCAATTTCTTACTTAATTCCACACTTAAGTATTTCCAATTTCAAATCACTTCTTTACTTCTCGTTTGCTTTATAAACCTTGTTTTACACCTTAGGTTTAACTCTAACTCCTTTATATCTTTATCATTAAGTAACCTTCCCATTTAAGCTTATAAATTCGCTTAAATCCTTTTATAACTTCAGTATAAATTCGAGTTAAAATGTAAAACTCGTTCATGATCTCTTCTCAAAATTTAAATCAATTCCAGTAAATTTCTCCTTTAAATTAATTAATAATATAATTAATTCAAATAACTTCATATAATTGTCCTTACGAACAATTAATCGAATTCTTAACTGTCGGGTTATTCCCTGTTTATCTGCTTATACTTTCTCTTAACATAAGCGGTTACTTTATCAAAACAATTTACTACTGACTTACAAACCTTTAAATAATAATAATAATACTTATTTTCTTTAAAAGTCACTTTATTCAAGATAATATATTTAACCCTTATTTTGGTTATAAACTAGATTTATACTTCAATATGGTCAGTTCACTTGATGATAAAAGTTCACAATTTTATATGACTGACTTCTAGACAATGATGTCGAGATGCTCAACCAATACATTCACTGGTTAAAACAAATCACATGTTGAATTTTCAATCCAACTGTTATCCATCAAATCAATTGTCCAATCAAACTATTTCCTTTATCTGATAATAACACCCATCAATCAACAAACAGATAACACAACAATTCAAACCATGTCAATCACGTTCAGTTTATAAATGTGAACAATCAAGGGGAAATTTCCTTTATCGAATTCGAACAAGGTTTGATGACTTACTGGAATTAAATGTCCGTTTAATTCCACTGATTTAATCAAAATAAATATCTATAACTAGCAGATGGTCAACTACTAGAAATCAGAGCACACAGAAATAAAACCCAATTTATATGAAATATAAATGGGAGGAAACTGAGTGAGGTTAACTCACTTTGATTGGTTGGGTCGTTCAGCACTGGTTTTAATTAAATTAAACAACGTTTAATTTAATTTAAGAATTTCCGTCCTTCTAGTCCTAACAAACACTGCTCCATTTCAATCTTCTCGTCTCTACGGTTCCAACGAACCTGATTTTGTCAAAATCCGTTAACGTACGAACGAGATATGGAAAAAAAACAAATTTATAAAGCAATTTAAATTATCTAAAGTTAAATTTTATAAAAACGTGGGCCTTTACCATTTTCGTTCAGCCCGCTCAACCCAAACCCAAGCCTCTTCCTTCAAAACCTTACCCGATCCCATTTTATTTCTCACAACAACAAAAATTTACACCGCCTCCACCAGAAATTGAAAACCCTAATGGCCGATCCTTTCTCCCCTTCCTGTCCTTCAACCGAATCGAAGACCGCTGCACGAAACCCTACCCCTACGCAACCTCTCCTTCTTCTATCCTCTCTTATTTCTCTTTAATCGGTCGGCCAAACATCCAAATCACATTCTCAACCTCCTCACGTCACCATACTTCCACCAGTCATCCTCAACCCACTTCTGCAACATCCAAAGTCACCACCAATTTGTTGTTCAACCTCCGCGCCATCACAGTTCAAACCCGAGGCTCCAGATGAACCCTACGTCCTCACGTTTAACAAAGCCATCAGAAACTTCATCAGATCCATTTCAAAACGAAGCGTATAGGATTCACAATACAGATAAGTTTTTAATTTGATTTTTGTTTGCTGAAATAACTCCTGTTTTGATTTTTAAAGAGGGTTGAAATTTTTTTTGGTTTACTGAATCTGGTTGTTGCTTTCTGGAAAATGGTGGAAATAACTACATGAGTGCGTCTATTTATAGTGTCAAATTTGGGTTTCGGATATGATCAATGTCTATCAGGATTTTAGGTAGGATTGGCTACTAGGTTTTAGGCCATTGGGGTTTCCTTCTGATATGCGTACTGTGATGGAATTGGGTGATGGGTATTAATCACTGCATACTCGGTTTTGGTAGGGATTTAGGCTATGACTTTTTCATTTCAAATGCAGATATTTTACATCTTCATCAAATCCTATGTTCAGAATTGCACATGTCTTTAAATATATCCTTGCCTTGTAGGTTTGTGATATGATATATCTACCTATATCAGTTCATTGTCTAAAGATTTTGTGTCCTATTTATAGATATGGCAGTAGTGCATTTGTACATGAAATCAACTGTTTATGTACATAAATATATATTTTATCTGGTTTTGATGGTACACATGAACACATGGATTTGATCCCCCTTTTTCTTTTCCTTTAGCTATTCGGCTATCTTCTCTCTAGCTGTTACCTATATGATAGTTTAGTTGTTTCCTTTCTGCTATGAATTGTCATGTTCTTCCTAGCTGTACTCATGCACCCTTTAGCTGTTTGATTACATTTTATTTTCTTTTGCTGTTTTGAGGGGAATATATACTACTCTAACCCTTTTTCTTCTCTTTTCCCTTTCTTCCAGGTCATAGTAGGTGTAGTCATCTCAGATTGTTTCACTGTGTTTTGAAAGGAAAATGGGGCATGCCGAGATTGATTTTTTTCTCATGAATTGTTATGTCAAATTTGTGTTTTCCAGACAATATTATGTATATTTTTCTTTTATGCCAACAGTTATGCGAAGTAACATTAAGAAATGATGGAAATAAGATAATTGACTTTGGGATATTCTGAGAGAACAGTAGTGTATTGGGATGTTGAGTGTAGTTTTAGTCTTGTATGATACATATTGACTGGTATTGATATTAGCAGTTGTGCTGAGTAATTGACTTTGAAGAAATTCAGATGAATTTACAGTCATGAAATTTATTTGTAGGAGTTTTGTGTGTAAGCGCTAAGCACATTTTTTATTGGTAATCCTAAGGCCAAATCGCTGCCTGTATGATTAGTACCAAGGGAACTAAATATGTGAAAATCATGCTCTTTTTCTCGTAGTAGCGATTTCTATTTAGCAATCAATTTTGATGATTACGTCTGAGCAGCAATATCCAAGCCTTGATTTTCCATCTTTCTTCCTTATTTAATATCTTTAGAACCAATAACATTTCAAGTAATGGTTCCGATTAATATTCATCCTTTTTAGTAAAAACTAAATATACTATTTTGCCCAGTTACCAATTTTACTGATGTTTGAACCAAAATGCGTGTTAGACTCGGTAGATTCTATATGTAACAGAATCCGAACATAAGTTATTTCCTTGATCAAGAATCGCTTTAACCTAATTAATTTATAAATTTATATCATCGTATTTTATAAAGCAAGCCGCTTTAAATTTCAGACGGTATAGAACTCAAATTCAACAGTTAAAGTTTTGGTTTTAAATGACATTTCATTTCGTAAAAATCCATTCACGTCCATATATTAAAGAAACGAAATATATATTGTAACTTCATTTAGAAATTCCAAATCGATATTTAAATAATAAAATATATTAAATATATGAGTACAGGAAATGCAGGTCGTTACATTCCTTCCCCTTAAAATAATTTCGTCCTCGTAATTGCTAAGTAAGAGGAAGGTTTTCATCCCAATTATTCTCAAAATAATTATGGAATTATTACCAAATTCTAAGTTATAAAATTTACGAAGGATCCACCAGTATCTCCCTTGCGTTGCCCAATCAAACTAACTGCAAACGCCATTCTGGGCCTTACTTCGATTCAAGGAAACAAAAACCAAACGAGTACCCACCCGGGGTAATAAAACAAATCACCAATCCACCTGATTAATATTTACCTTTTTGTCGAGCAACCAAACCCAAATTTCAAAGCAATTAACTGCCCTTTTCATTTTCAATCTACTCTTAGCTCGATATTCAATAACCCTTACAGGTTAAATCCTCCCAGTTTTATTTCAAATTTGATTTTATTCAAGATTACTATACAGGATTGTTATCTTCGTTTTCAATTTTTCTTCTCTTATTCATTAAATCATTCGATGAAATTATTCAGTTCATCTTACAGACAACCATCAACAATGCACAATCCCATCAACCAGAGCAAACAACTTTTATTTCCCAACCCCAAATTTTAATCCCAATATACAACGCTTAACCATGTTAAGTTTCAAACTCAAATTTTGATTTCTATTTCCATCATTATCCATTTCCTTTTTTCTACTTTCATATATGGAAATTTTAAGTTATATTAGACAATTCCATTTCATGATTAAATTCGAGTTCGATTCCAATAAATCAAACAACTCAAAATCAATCATAAAATTATTCTTTTTCTATACAAAATATAAAATGGCCAAAATTATTTCATCTGATCACTTTTAATAAAACATTATTGTGTCAGTTGCGAATTCAAAAATCGAACTGGTCAAATAACACAATATAAAACATTTTTATATAGAATTTACAAATACGCTCTCATATATATACACTCAAACTCAATCTAGGGTGTTACTAACCCCATCTCTATTGAGTTACACCACAGAGCCAAGGTTACTACTCAACCAATAGCTCTGATACCACTGTAACGACCCAGGGTTTTTCGGCCCTGAAAATCGACACAAATACCTTTACCGTAACTCATGCCGACCTTCCAACCACCGAAAACACTGGACGTTATTAGAAAGAAATTAGAGGGTGAGATAAGAAAGAAAGAAATATTAGAATAGAAGAAGAAGAACCAACATAACACAGAGTCTCACATCGCAGCGGAACAAAATATAATATGGAAATAATTTTATTGAGAGCTTGAATTAACCTACAATATCAGAGTACAGCATACATCTAGACAGTTTTAATAATCTGTCCTCATATACAACGCACAGCGGCAAGATACTAGAACTGAACACCTTCAGCTTGTCCTTGAACTTCATAGCATTCGATAACCTGAACCTGTACATCCCGGGCTAACCCGAGCATTTACAAAACACCGGGTCAGTCTGGTGAACCCGAGTGAGATAAACTCGCACAGTATTAAGATATCTGTAACACCCCGTGTATTCTATAACAGTGAAATTCACAAATTAAAGTATAATTAATTTCAAATCAAAGAATTAAGGGAAACGGGATACGCCATTTGGTTCGTCTCAGAATTCTGCTTAAGATAGAGCCCGAGTTTGCGTAAAATGGACTCCGTATGAGGGAGATATGGCCTCCGGAAGTTTCAGAATTCAGTTTAAAATTCAAACAGACAAAAACAGCTCAGAAAACAAATTCAAATTTTAAAAAATCGGGCTGGATTGGCCAGGGCGGGATTTTTCCCGCCCAAGGCACCCAGGTCGACTGGGTAGTCGACCTGGGCCACCCAGGTCGACTGGGTAGTCGACCTGGGGTACCCAGGTCGACTATGTAGTCGATCTGGGGGTCGACTGGGTAGTCGACCTGGCGCCTGAGCCAGGTCAAACCCAGCCCCTCCTGGCTGGCCTGGTCTGTGCTTGGCCGAATTTTTGAGTCTTACTTTGTCACTAGGGCTAGGTATCAGCTCCTGATTGGTCTCTCCTTCAAATGAACGGCTAATATACATCCAAGCTCCATCGACGGTCCTAATCAATTCACAAACTCTATAAAAAGGGCCTAAGACTCCACCTAATTCATACAAATAAAAATGAATATGAGACCGTCATGCTGCTGAGGCGAGACTAGGAGTAGCCGTCAAAATTGAGAGATGATTAGGAAACAGTTCAAAAGCTTAAAGCAACGATAACTAAATCAAAACAACGCCTACAACAAAGGATAGCATCTCCAAATTCAGAATTCAGATTCCTGAATTGAAGATTCGTCATACATTGTAAGTAGAGTGCTATTCCGATGTGAACGAATAATTGTGTTTTGATTTGTGTAAAATGAGAAATAGAATTGTACTTAATTTGCTATGATTCTAATCGTTTTGGGATGTTGTGATATAACGATTGGACATTTGCAAGTATGTGATTCATGTTAAAAGTTAACAACTACATGTTTATGGTAGTTTATTACAACACCTATTGGATAATTGCAAGTATATGATTCATGTTAAAAGTTAATGACAATATGTTTGTGGTAGTTTATTTGAGATTCATGCGAGTATATGGTTCACTATTATGCCAACATGATGTATATTTTTATGATCATTTTTAGTGTAATTGGATCCATTTGAGTATTATGATTCATATGAATTTATGTTGGAATTGGCATCATGATTCAAGTGTAAAACCATACTTTTGTATTAGTGACAAAAGTAAGCATCTTTGTGAACTTATGTTGACTCTATGAACATGACTAAACTATGTTTGGTGTTATGCCTAATTGAAAAACATGTTTTAGGCCTATGTTGTTATCAAAATCATATGATAATATATGTGACACATAATTAAGTTAGATTTACATTCCAATTGCAAGTTTACATGAATAGATTAAAAACCATGATTTCATGTTTAGGTATGTTTATTCCATGATTATATGAATAGATCAAAAACCATGATTCATGTTTAGGTATGTTTATGCCATGATTATACGCTATTACAATGCAAGTTCACAAGTGCCTAATTCATGTTAATTAGATCGTTATGCTGCAAGTTCATGCGTTCACACTCCCCTTTTGATGTTACTTAGAATATATATAAACACCATGTTCTAAGCCTCCCCTTTTTCATGTCGCTAAGTTGGGTTTAAATGTTAAACCCAACATATGTTATATTATAGCAAATGTAAGGACGGGGGTAATGACGTTGGGTTAAAAAAAAAAATATAAACATATGTGTTGGCATGTTTGACGCATGCCAACGACCTTGGAAAAACAATTAAGTGGTATAAATTAATTTTACCCAATAAAGATGAATTTGAATAATGGGCCGCAAATATTTACATATAAAAAGAAAAGAGACAAAATATGTAAATTTAGAAAATACGATGTGTTTAACCCGAGGTTGGATTGAGTTGTGATGTAAACCTGCTCGGAACCGCCCGGCTGTCCAGTAGTCACAACAATACCTATCCAATGTGGGTGGTTAAACACGGAGCCCAATAAAGACCCGAGGTTAGACTGAGTTGTGGCGTAAGACTGCCCGGACCCAACCGACAACAGGCAGCCACAACAATATCTGTCTAATGTGAGAGGTCGAGGCTTTAATAAGACAATTAAGGCCGAGTCAGGATTGATAGGATTAAGTAAATTGAATTAATACTTAATCAATTGGAACATGCTAAACTATACAGGCTGATTGGGGGTTAGGTTTACAAAACACTTAACCAACTTAGCATGTTGGTTAGAAATAGTAATCCTAGTAGCGGGGGACCCTTTTCAGCAGTAACCCTACAAGGTGTATCAGGATACCCTGAAATAGGCAGGGTGGGGCACGATTACTGGGCTGACTGTAAGAGGTCAAATCGACGGCGGTGGTGCAGCAGTGTAGGTTCTAACGGGGTGCAGGCGTGCACACACTCCGGCGCATAAAAATAAGGCACTGGGCACCAGTAGTATACCTGTGCATTCTAGAATTGTGTCGGGCCGCCACCATGGGACTTGATACACCCCATGGTGGGACCAGCATAAGTAACTACAACAATGGGGGCCGTAAGACACATGTAACTATGCGAGTAGGAGCCGATCGTTAGAAATGGATTACTTCACCCTGACTATGGGGTGCCTGTTGGGAACTAGTTTATATGGATGCAGAGATTAATATGGGGTACGATAGCATATTCGACTCTAGACAACTTAACTTAGTTAGTGGTGCTTTCCCATTTCCAGTTTGTACTTATCATGCCCAGTTCTTTATTCATAGACTGAATAGTCCTAGACTTACTCAGGCTTTATGTCTGACTCTACTTTTCTTTCGTCTCCTTTTCTTTAGTTCCCCCCCAGGTCCACAGGGAGGGAATACCGCAGCTTGACCAGTTTCACATCCAGCATGAAGAGAAAGAATGTATTGCTTGGATCTTTTCCGTTTTGGACTATGGCTTTGGACAACAATTATGGGACTTATGCAGTTTACTTATGTTTTTTTATGCTTCTTTGAATAATGAAATCAAGACAGTTATGAAGATGTAATGCTTTTGGAAGTATTGTAAGATGATTATGGAATGGTTTGTGTAACACGTATTTTAATGAAATAAAATTGCTGTTGTTTTCCGCTGTTCAAAAATATGTGTTCTTATATCTGTCTTGTATCTGTGATTTATACTTATAAACCCCCACCAAAATTAGGGTATCCCCTTTTAGAGTGACCCTAACGGAGGTGGGGTGTTTCACTTGGTATCAGAGCATAGGTTTACCAGATAAGATAAAAAGTTTTGAAAATTTATTTTCAAAAGAAAATTTAAAGAAGCATTTTTAAAAGATAAAATATTATTTTATTTTAAAAAGGCATAGTCCCCCAAAGCCATAGGTACTATCTTTTATCCTTCGTTTTGAATCTATCCTTTTTGTTTCAGCATGTCCGAAGAACTTAACTTGCAAGAGGGTATACCAATACCTGGTTGGTTTAGACGATTCTTAGAAGCAAGGGCCACTCAGCCAGGTCCTACCGTTCCTCCTCCCCCAGCTGCAGGAAATCATCCAGCTGTAGCAGCACCTCTTCCTCCACCTCCTCCGCGGGGAAATACTTTTGCTAAGATATGTAATGATTTTAAAGCTATGGGAGGAAAGGACTTTCATGGAACCGAGTCCTTCGTGGTAGCCAGGAATTGGCTGAAGGAAACCGAGGACTTATCCGTCATCTTTGAGATAGAAGATAGGCAGAAGGTACAACTGACAGTATGGCTACCTAAAGGCGAGGCATCTTACTGGTGGGAAGTCACCAATGCAGAAAGACCAGTGGAAACATGGGAGGACTTTAGGGCAAGGTTTGAGGCTAAATTTCTCTCAGAAGCTAAAAGGAGTCTTCAGTTGGAAAAATTCTTATTTCTTAAGCAAGGGAATACGACAGTCAAAGAGTATGTTAATCAGTTCGATCAGCTGGCTAGGTTCGGACTGGACCTAGTCAACACCCCGCACAAGAAGGCTCTCCGCTTTGTCAAGGGGTTGAATGAGCCATTACACAGGTTGGCCATGACCCATATACATATGGGAGCTACGTATGAAAGGTTGGTGCAGATGGCATTGCTGAACGAAGAGGATAAGGGAAAGAAGGAGACAAAGGCGGAAAGCTCTCAAGGGAAGAAAGAAGGTTTACAGCCTAAGAAGACAGACTTCAAGAAGGGCGGTAAAGACAACAAAGAGAAGAGGAAGTGTAATTTCTGTGGCAAAGTGGGACACTTAGTGAAAGATTGCCGGAAAAAGAAGGCCAAGATGAATGGTGGGTGCTTTTCTTGCGGTGAGACAGGCCACCTGGCTAAGGATTGCCCAAAGAAGCGAGGGCAGGGGCAGAGGGCTGGATCCACCTCAGGGGCACAAGTTCATGCGCTAGAAGCGCCACCTCTGCAGCAGCGAGGTATAAATACTTCTGTAGAAAGTGTAGTTTATCTTTATGATCACCCAGTTCGCACTTTATTTGATTCTGGCGCATCACACTCCTTTATCTCATCTGCTTTAGTAGAATCTCTGCACCTAGAAACTAGTATGTTAGAGGACACCTTAATTGTTTCAAATCCAATTGGGTCCCAGCTCATCTGTCTATGATCTGTGTGGGATTGAAAATTTCTATTCTAAGCGTAGAATTTAGATGTAGTGCCTTTGTTTTGGGCTTCTCCGGATATGGTTTGATTTTGGGCATGGATTGGCTATCCAGTAATGGTGCCATCCTTGATTGTGAGAAAAGGGTGGTTAGGCTTCTGACCCAACTCGGTAACACTCTGGAAATTACTTGTAATCCCTCGTACGCGGTTATGCTTAGTTATCTTGAATCGCTAGGTGCTTCTGTTGAGAGTTTGTAATCGGTTAAAGTGGTCCGTGAATATCCGGATGTCTTCGAAGAGGTGAAGGGCTTACCTCCGAAGCGGGAGATAGACTTCCGCATATATCTTGTAGATAATGCAAAGCCCGTTGCGTTGCCTGTTAGACACATGGCTCCACGGGAAAGGAAAGAGCTCAGTAAACAGATTAAAGAGCTTCCAGAAAAGGGGTTCATTAGAAGGAGCATTTCAGAATGGGGCGCTCCAATGGTGTTCGCTACAAAGGCGGATGGTTCACTCCATCTGTGTGTTGACTATAGGGAGCTCAACAAGCTAACGAAAAAGAATAGGCACCCTCTCCCCAGAATTGACGATCTGTTTGATCAGCTTGTAGGAGCTTCTGTTTTCTCCCAACTCGATTTGGCGACCGGTTTTCATCAGCTTAGGGTGGCTGAAGATTGCATCGATAAAACGACATTCAGAACCCCAGACGGCTTCTTTGAATGGCTTGTCATGCCTTTTGGCCTGACAAACGCACCCGCTTACTTCGTAAACCTGATGAGTAGGGTGTTCAGAGAATTCCTCAACAAGTTCGTAGTGATTTTCGTAGACGATATCTTGATCTTCTCAAAGAGTGAATAAGAGCATGCTCAACACCTAAGGGCAATCATGGAAACTCTGCGAGCCCATCAACTAAAAGCCAAATTCTCCAAATGCCACTTTTGGAGAGAGGAAGTAAGATTTCTTGGGCATATAGTATCCAAAAATGGGTTAGTTGTGGACCCTGCTAAAGTAGTAGCGGTGCAGGACTGGAAGACACCAAGAAACGCAACTGAGGTCCGAAATTTTCTAGGGCTAGCAGGTTTCTACCGAAAATTCATAAGGGATTTTGCGAAAATATCAGCTCCGCTCACAAGGCTGACAAATAAGAATCTAGTGTTCAATTGGGACTTGGATTGCGAATTTGCTTTCCAACGACTGAAAAGGGCTCTTACAACAGCCCCAGTTTTGATGTTGCCAGATGGAAGCAAGATGTTCACAGTTTATACAGATGCGTGTAGGACAGGGCTAGGCACTGTCTTGATGCAAGAAGGGAGGGTAGTAGCTTATGGTGGAAGGTAATTGAAAGTTCATGAAAAGAACTACCCGACCCACGATCTTGAGTTAGCCGCCATCGTCTTTGCACTCAAGTCTTGGCGGCACTATCTCCTAGGTGAGAAGTTTGAACTTTACACTGACCATAAATCGTTGAAATATCTTTTCTCGCAGAAAGATCTTAACTTTAGACAACAGAGATGGATGGAGTTTCTTGCCTCGTACGATTTCGAGATCTCCTACACTCCGGGCAAAGGCAACGTAGTGGCAGACGCGTTGAGCCGAAAGAAACTGACCCTAAGCCCGCTATTTGTTGAAAGACAAAGCCTAGAGTTTATAGCCAGCTTTGACTTTAGGCCCACCTCCGATTTTGTACCGGGCTTGCTAGCAACTCTCGAAGTACGCCCGACTTTGGTGGACTCAATAGGGACAACACAACGCGAAGACCCTCAGCTTGTGGAGACGATTGATAGGCTAATTAGGTGTGATACTTAGTGTCACCTCAGCAGATACTCCATCGACGATAAGGGTTGGCTAAGGCGAGACGGAAGACTATGCGTCCCACAGACAAGCGATTTAGTAAAGAAGGTTCTCGAGGAAGCTCATCATTCCAAGATGACGATACATCCAGGCGGAGATAAAATGTACAAGGACATAAAGAGAACTTTCTTTTGGAGCGGCATGAAGAAGGACGTGGCAGATTTCGTTTCTAAGTGTGTAATTTGCCAACAGGTTAAGGCGGAACAGAAAAAGCCTGGCGGTCTGCTCCATCCTCTAGAGGTCCCGCAGTGGAAGTGGGATAGCATCTCAATGGACTTCATTGATGGGCTGCCTAGGTCTAGAAGAGGCAACACTAGCATTTGGGTAATAGTGGATAGGCTTACTAAAAGCGCCCACTTTTTACCTGTCAAGAGTAAAAGAACTGCCTCATCCCTAACATCTCTTTACCTCAAGGAAACTGTTCGACTCCATTGAATACCATCCAGCATTGTTAGTGACCGAGACCCTATCTTCACAAGTGAGTTTTGGCGGAGTCTGCAAGAAGCGGTAGGCACACAGTTATGCTTGAGCACAGCCTATCATCCCCAAACCGACGGCTAGACAGAAAGAGTGAACAGAGTTTTGGAGGACCTTTTATGACTGTGCATCCTTGACTTCGGAGGGACGTGGGAAGACCATCTTCCTTTGGTGGAATTTGCCTACAACAACAGTTACTAAGCCACCATCGGAATGGCGCCCTTCGAAGCTTTATATGGAAGACCGTGCCGATCTACCACTTATTGGTGGGAGTCTACTGACAAGCTCATACTTGGACCAGATATGATCCGAGAGACTTCAGAAAAAGTAGACTTAATATGGAGAATAATGAAGACAGCCCAAGATAGACAAAAATCCTACGCCGACAAGAGGAGGACCGACCTTGAATTTGAGATTGGGGACAGAGTTTTTATTAAGGTATTTCCGCTAAGGAACGTTGTTCGTTTTGGAACCACAGGAAAGCTAGCACCAAGGTTCATAGGACTGTTTCCTATTATTGAGAAAATTGGGAAAATAGCCTATAGATTAGAGCTACCCGAAAAGCTGGCCGGAGTTCACAACGTCTTTCACGTTTCGCACCTCCGAAAATGTCTACATGAATCTGCTAAAGTGGTAGAGCCAAATATCCTAGAAGAAGCTGAAGTGGAACGCGAAGCAACCGTGAGGAAAGTTCCAACCCGCATATTAGGAACGGAAGTGAAAAAGCTACGCAACCGCGAAGTCAAGCTCGTCAAGGTTCAGTGGAGCGACACTGAGGAAGATGCAACTTGGGAAACTGAAGCTAGAATACGCGCATCATACCCTTTTCTTTTCGAGGGTACATCTTTGATCTTTCTTTTTCCTTAAGTTGCGCTTTTATCTATCTTTTTAGGTATATCTCCTCGACCTTATTATTTTTTTAGGTAGAAACCCTTTGGATGAAAACATGTAATTGAAACATGTTATGGATGAGGGTTGCAAGTGGTTGCAAGTGATTGCTAGTGGTTCCTCGTGGTTGCATATACACACACAATTTAGGTTTTAGATCGGCTCAGTCACTTCATATTACATATGCATATATGTATTTATATTCGTATATGGTTGAAATTTAATGTGTTGTCATATGGATGTTGCATTTATATGAATGATTGTGCACTCATGTAGAATCATGAATAGGAAAATTTGCATACATAATGGATTCATGGCACTTACATAATTCGCATTAAGGAGGTCAACTGAATCAGTAAACCGCCTGATTTTGCATTAGATAAGTACACGTACACACACTTCGCATATGATCATGAAGCATTAGGAGTCTTTTAAGGACAATGGATGCTCGTGTTTGATGGATGAGTAGATGGACGTTTGGATGTTAGGACGTACATTCTTCCTGAACTTGAAGATTTCGGGGACGAAATCCTTTTAAGTGGGGGAGAATGTAACACCCCGTGTATTCTATAACGGTGAAATTCAAAAATTAAAGTATAATTAATTTCAAATCAAATAATTAAGGGAAACAAGAAACGCCATTTCGTTCGTCTCGGAATTCTGCTAAAGATAGAGTCTGAGTTTGCATAAAACGGACTCCGTATGAGGGAGATATGGCATCCGGAAGTTTCAGAATTCAGTTTAAAATTCAAACAGACAAAAACAGCTCAGAAAACAAATTCAAATTCCAAAAAATTGGGTCGGATTGTCCAGGGCGGAATTTTTCCCGCCCAAGGCACCCAGGTCGACTAGGTAGTCGACCTGGGGTACCCAGGTCGACTATGTAGTCGACCTGGGGGTCGACTGGGTAGTCGACCTGGCCCCTGAGCCAGGTCGAACCCAACCCCTCCTGGCTGGCCTGGTCTGTGCTTGGCCGAATTTCTGAGTCTTGCCTTGTCACTAGGGCTAGGTGTCAGCTCCTGATTGGTCTCTCCTTCAAACGAACGGCTAATATACATCCAAGCTCCATCGACGGTCCTAATCAATTCACAAAATCTATAAAAAGGACCTAAGACTCCACCTGATTCATACAAATAAAAATGAATATGAGACCGTCATGCTGTTGAGGCGAGACTAGGAGTAGCCATCAAAATTGAGAGACGATTAGGAGACATTTCAAAAGATTGAAGCAACGACAACTAAATCAAAACAACGCTTACAACAAAGGATAGCATCTCCAAATTCAGAATTCAGATTCCTGAATTGAAGATTCGTCATACGTTGTAAGTAGAGTGCTATTCCGATGTGAATGAATAATTGTGTTTTGATTTGTGTAAAATGAGAAATAGAATTGTACTTAATTTGTGACGATAATAATTCATAATTATATGTTGCTATGATTCTAATCGATTTGGGATGTTGTGGTATAACGATTGGATATTTGCAAGTATGTGATTCATGTTAAAAGTTAACAACTACGTGTTTATGGTAGTTTATTACAACACCTATTGGATAAATGCAAGTATATGATTCATGTTGAAAGTTAACGACTATATGTTTGTGGTAGTTTATTTGAGATTCATGCGAGTATATGGTTCACTATTATGCTAACATGATGTATATTTTTATGATCATTTTTAGTGTAATTGGATCCATTTGAGTATTATGATTCATATGAACTTATGTTGGAATTGGCATCATGATTCAAGTGTAAAACCATACTTTTGTATTAGTGACAAAAGTAAGCATCTTTGTGAACTTGTGTTGACTCTATGAACATGACTAAACTATGTTTGGTGTTATGCCTAATTGAAAAACATGTTTTAGGCCTAAGTTGTTATCAAAATCATATGATAATATATGTGACACATAATTAAGTTAGATTTACATTCCAATTGCAAGTTTACATGAATAGATTAAAAACCATGATTTCATGTTTAGGTATGTTTATTCCATGATTATATGAATAGATCAAAAACCATGATTAATGTTTAGGTATGTTTATGCCATGATTATACGCTATTACAATGCAAGTTCACAAGTGCCTAATTCATGTTAATTAGATCGTTATGTTGCAAGTTCATGCGTTCACACTCCCCTTTTGATGTTACTTAGAATATATATAAACACCATGTTCTAAGCCTTCCCTTTTTCATGTGGCTAAGTTGGGTTTAAATGTTAAACCCAACATATGTTATATTATAGCAAACGTAAGGACGGGGGTAATGACGTTGGGTTAAAAAAAATATAAACATATGTGTTGGCATGTTTGACGCATGCCAACGACCTTGGAAAAACAATTAAGTGGTATAAATTAATTTTACCCAATAAAGATGAATTTGAATAATGGACAGCAAATATTTACATATAAAAAGAAAAGAGACAAAATATGTAAATTTAGAAAATACGATGTGTTTAACCCGAATTTGGATTGAGTTGTGATGTAAACCTGCCCGAAACCGCCCGGCTGTCCAGTAGTCACAACAATACCTATCCAATGTGGGTGGTTAAACACGGAGCCCAATAAAGACCCGAGGTTAGACTGAGTTGTGGCGTAAGAATGCCCAGACCCAACCGGCAACAGGCAACCACAACAATATCTGTCTAATGTGAGAGGTCGAGGCTTTAATAAGACAATTAAGGCTGAGTCAGGATTGATAGGATTAAGTAAATTGAATTAATACTTAATCAATTGGAACATGCTAAACTATACAGACTGATTGGGGGTTAGGTTTACAAAACACTTAACCAACTTAGCATGTTGGCTAGAAATAGAAAACCTAGTAGCGGGGGACCCTTTTCAGCAGTAACCCTACAAGGTGGATCAGGATACCCTGAAATAGGCAGGGTGGGGCACGATTACTGGGCTGACTGTAAGAGGTCAAATCGACGGCGGTGGTGCAGCAGTGTAGGTTCTAATGGGGTGCGGGCGTGCACACACTCTGGCGCAGAAAAATAAGGCACTGGGCACTAGTAGTATACCTGTGCATTCTAGAATTGTGTCGGGCCGCCACCATGGGACTTGATACACCCCATGGTGGGACCAGCATAGGTAACTACAACAATGGGGGTCGTAAGACACATGTAACTATGCGAGTAGGAGCCAATCGTTAGAAATGGATTACTTCACCCTGACTATGGGGTGCCTGTTGGGAACTAGTTTATATGGATGCAGAGATTAATATGGGGTACGATAGCATATTCGACTCTAGACAACTTAACTTAGTTAACGGTGCTTTCCCATTTCCAGTTTATACTTATCATGCCCAGTTCTTTATTCATAGACTGAATAGTCCTAGACTTACTCAGGCTTTATGTCTGACTCTACTTTTCTTTCATCTCCTTTTCTCTCGTTCCCCCCGGTCCACAGGGAGGCAATACCGCAGCTGGACCAGTTTCACATCCAGCTTGAAGAGAAAGAATGTATTGCTTGGATCTTTTCCGTTTTGGACTATGGCTTTGGACAACAATTATGGGACTTATGCAGTTTACTTATGCTTTTTTTATGCTTCTTTGAATAATGAAATCAAGACAGTTATGAAGATGTAATGCTTTTGGAAGTATTGTAAGACGATTGTGGCATGGTTTGTGTAACACGTATTTTAATGAAATAAAAATTGCTATTGTTTTCCGCTATTCAAAAATATGTGTTCTTATATCTGTCTTGTATCTGTGACATATACTTATAAACCCCCACCAAAATTAGGGCATTCCCTTTTAGAGTGACCCTAACGAAGGTGGGGTGTTTCAATATCACCCAACTTGATTTTATAGTTAAAATCCTTTCAAAAGAAAAAGATAATCGTAAGACCAATCCACACATAAATATGGACGGTTTTTAACTTACGATAACCCAAAACAGTTTGAAATCAATGTCTTGTCTGATATTATGATAATGTCTAAATAAAAGTAATATCAAATCTACTAGAACGCTTGCATCTCAGGTTCTACATATATAGTATACAAACAAAACCGCAGGCGCTTATTGGAGATTGGATTACAACCATGACAAGGTATGGGTCCACCTGCCGATCGTGTATCTCTAGAGACGAATACACTGGGTTCAACAAGAACGTCTTGCAACCCGGCCCACACATGACCGACCACTCATTTCGCTTGAGTGTATCGAATGTATATCACCAACGGTTGGGAGCTACCCACCGTCTTCCCGACAAGGGACAGCATCGAATAGATTAAAGAAGCAAATAAGATTTCCTCTAGATAGGTGATTATACACCCTAATGGGAGCGACCCACATAGCCATGTTGCCTACCCGATTTTTTTTCATCTCCCGGTTGATGAGGCTTGAAGTCAGAACACATCCGATCATCATACACTTTGGATGCCACATCGTCAGATCCGCCAAATAACTAATTGACGTCCACAAAAATATTCTGGTCGTTAAGCTGGAGAGGTGCCCCTCTCCGCCACTAACAGAGATACGTTTGTAAAAGTCAACGTACGTGACTCTTAAGAACTACTCTGTCAGACATTCGTCCATACAAGTCATCCTGGAACAGGATGAACCGAAGGTACTCTCCTACTGCAACCAACATAAGAATCACCCCATGGATCAGTAGCGACAGTCCTTGCAATCCACAGATTCAACCACGACAGAACCTCAGTATATCCCCGGGTCGAATAAGAGATTTTAAGTGGTTCTTCCGCTTTATGAAGATCTATGGTCTTCACATGCTCCATCTCGATCGTCGTCTGACGTCTTCTATAATTTCGTATTTGTTGGTCGGAATGTTTTTCGAATATAACTTCGATCCCGGTCTTTCCGTACCAACAAACGTATAGGCCAGATTTGATAGTCGGTGATTTAACTATCAAATAAACAACCATTCAAAAATAAAAATAGAGTTTATTGTTCATTATTCAGCATCACTTTCCCTTCTAATTCAAATAATTAAAAAACATCTTATTTCCCAATATCTTGGAGACTCAGTATTTACTTCTTATTTAATTATGAAAAATCTCTCAATTTTCTTTCTTCTAATGTTTGCAAAACATTGGCTAAACATTATTTAAAAATCCTTAATAAAGGAACCAAATCAACTTATTATTCATAAAACATTGTGAAATATATTCCATTCATCTACTTCACAGCTTCCTGTGTTTATTCTTATTGAATAAAGCCAAATCTTACGTTTTCCTTCTATGGTAATTCCCTTATATTTCCTTTGGACTTTGGGTTTCTCACTCTGTATGTATATACCCCAATGTTTCACTAAAGATTGCATTATTATTTCTATTGAAATAATAAACTCTTACTGTCCTTTTATATCACCATGACTAATATCGCCTTCAGATAATTTCGAAGTCGTTCAAGTTGGGGTATTTTAATTACCACTCAGACCTTGATTAACAACGTCCTTATCTTTAGTTAAATATAAGTCATAATTCAAAACTAATATCTTGTTCCAATATCAATTCAAAATCTATTTAACTATTTAATTCAAAACACAGCTTCATAAATTTACTTTATCTCGTTTTTAAAATAAAAACTAATATTCCTTAACCCATTGGTTATTCACCTTCTTACCATCACTCTTATGAACTTCTAATTTATTTAAAATACTTTGTTTCCAACTGGGTTATTATCCCCACCCTATTACCAAATTCTTTTCAAATTCCTCATTCCATATTCCCTTTCCTTCCTGGAAAACACACTGTCCAATTTCTTACTTAATTCCACACTTAAGTATTTCCAATTTCAAATCACTTCTTTACTTCTCGTTTGGTTTATAAAGATTGTTTTACACCTCAGGTTTAATTCTAACTCCTTTATATCTTTATCATTAAGTAACCTTCCCATTTAAGCTTATAAATTCGCTTAAATCCTTTTATAACTTCATTATAATTTTGAGTTAAAATGTAAAACTCGTTCATGATCTCTTCGCAAAATTTAAATCAATTCCAGTAAATTTCTCCTTTAAATTAATTAATAATATAATTAATTCAAATAACTTCATATAATTGTCCTTACGAACAATTAATCGAATTCTTAACTATCGGGTTATTCCCTGCTTATCTGCTTATACTTTCTCTTAACATAAGCGGTTACTTTATCAAAACAATTTACTACTGACTTATAAACCTTTAAATAATAATAATAATACTTATTTTCTTTAAAAGTCACTTTATTCAAGATAATATATTTAACCCTTGTTTTGGTTATAAACTAGATTTATACTTCAATACGGTCAGTTCACTTGATGATAAAAGTTCACAATTTTATATGACTGACTTCTAGACAGTGATGTCGAGATGCTCAACCAATACATTCACTGGTTAAAACAAATCACATGTTGAATTTTCAATCCAACTGTTATCCATCAAATCAATTGTCCAATCAAACTATTTCCTTTATCTGATAATAACACCCATCAATCAGCAAACATATCACACAACAATTCAAACCATGTCAATCACGTTCAGTTTATAAACGTGAACAATCAAAGGGAAATTTCCTTTATCGAATTTGAATAAGGTTTGATGACTTACTGGAATTAAATGTCCGTTTAATTCCACCAATTTAATCAAAATAAATATCTATAACTAGCAGATGGTCAACTACTAGAGATCAGAGCACACAGAAATAAAACCCAATTTATATGAAATATAAATGGGAGGAAACTGCGTGAGGTTAACTCACTTTGATTGGTTGGGTCGTTCAGCGCTGGTTTTAATTAAATTAAACAACGTTTAATTTAATTTAAGAATTTCCGTCCTTCTAGTCTTGACAGACACTGCTCCATCTCAATCTTCTCGTCTCTACGGTTCCAACGAACCTGATTTTGTCAAAATCCGTTAAAGTACGAACGAGATATGAAAAAAAAACAAATTTATAAAGCAATTTAAGTTATCTAAAGTTAGATTTTATAAAAACGTGGGCCTTTACCATTTTCGTTCAGGCCGCTCAACCCAAGCCCAAGCCTCTTCCTTCAAAACCCTACCCGATCCCATTTTATCTCTCACAACAACAAAAATTTACACCGCCTCCACCAGAAATTGAAAACCCTAATGGCCGATCCTTTCTCCCCTTCATGTCCTTCAACCGAATCGAAGACCGCTGCACGAAACCCTCCCCCTATGCAACCTCTCCTTCTTCGATCCTTTCTTCTTTCTCTTTAATCGGTCGGCCAAACATCCAAATCACCTTCTCAACCTCCTCACGGCACCATACTTCCACCAGTCATCCTCAACCCACTTCTGCAACATCCAAAGTCACCACCAATTTGTTGTTCAACCTCCGCACCATCAAAGTTCAAACCAGAGGCTCCAGATGAACCCTACGTCCTCACGTTTAACAAAGCCATCAGAAACTTCATCAGATCCATTCCGAAATGAAGCATATGGGATTCACAATACAGATAAGTTTTTAATTTGATTTTTGTTTGCTGAAATAACTCCTGTTTTGATTTTTAAAGAGGGTTGATTTTTTTTTCGGTTTACTGAATCTGGTTGTTGCTTTCTGGAAAATGGTGGAACATAACTACATGAGTGCGTCTATTTATAGTGTCAAATTTGGGTTTCAGATATGATCAATGTCTATCAGGATTTTAGGTAGGATTGGCTACTAGGTTTTAGGCCATTGGGGTTTCCTTCTGATATGCGTACTGTGATGGAATTGGGTGATGGGTATTAATCACTGCATACTCGGTTTTGGTAGGGATTTAGGCTATGACTTGTTCATTTCAAATGCAGATATTTTACATCTTCATCAAATCCTATGTTCAGAATTGCACATGTCTTTAAATATATCCTTGCCGTGTAGGTTTGTGATATGATATATCTACCTATATCAGTTCATTGTCTAAAGATTTTGTGTCCTATTAATACATATGGCAGTAGTGCATTTGTACATGAAATCAACTGTTTATGTACATAAATATATATTTTATCTGGTTTTGATGGTACACATGAACACATGGATTTGATCCCCCTTTTTCTTTTCCTTTAGCTATTCGGCTATCTTCTCTCTAGCTGTTACCTATATGATAGTTTAGTTGTTTCCTTTCTGCTATGAATTGTCATGTTCTTCCTAGCTGTACTCATGCACCTTTTAGCTGTTTGATTACATTTTATTTTCTTTTGCTGTTTTGAGGGGAATATATACTACTCTAACCCTTTTTCTTCTCTTTTCCCTTTCTTCCAGGTCACAGTTGGTGTAGTCATCTCAGATTGTTTCACCGTGTTCTGAAAGGAAAATGGGGCATGCCGAGATAGATTTTTTTCTCATGAATTGTTATGTCAAATTTGTGTTTTCCTGAAAATATTATGTATATTTTTCTTTTATGCCAACAGTTATGCGAAGTAACATTATGAAATGATGGAAATAAAATAATTGACTTTGGGATATTCTGAGAGAACAGTAGTGTATTGGGATGTTGAGTGTAGTTTTAGTCTTGTATGATACATATTGACTGGTATTGATATTAGCAATTGTGCTGAGTAATTGACTTTGAAGAAATTCAGATGATTTTACAGTCATGAAATTTATTTGTAGGAGTTTTGTGTGTAAGCGCTAAGCACATTTTTTATTGGTAATCCTAAGGCCAAATCGCTGCCTGTATGATTAGTACCAATGGAATTAAATATGTGAAAATCATGCTCTTTTTCTCATAGTAGCGATTTCTATTTAGCAATCAATTTTGATGATTACGTCTGAGCAGCAATATCCAAGCCTTGATTTTCCATCTTTCTTCCTTATTTAATATCTTTAGAACCAATAACATTTCAAGTAATGGTTCCGATTAATATTCATCCTTTTTAGTAAAAACTAAATATACTATTTTGCCCAGTTACCAATTTCACTGATGCTTGAACCAAAATGCGTGTTAGACTTGGTAGATTCTATATGTAACAGAATCCGAACATAAGTTATTTCCTTGATCAAGAATCGCTTTAACCTAATTAATTCATAAATTTATATCATCGTATTTTATAAAGCAAGCCGCTTTAAATTTCAAACGGTATAGAATTCAAATTCAACAGTTAAAGTTTTGGTTTTAAATGACATTTCATTTTGTAAAAATCCATTCACGTCCATATATTAAAGAAACGAAATATATATTGTAACTTCATTTAGAAATTCCAAATCGATATTTAAGTAATAAAATATATTAAATATATGAGTACAGGAAATGCGGGTCGTTACATCCTCCGCCACCAAACGTGAATACGTTTGAAGAGATCAACTTATGCAATCTATCAGATATACTCTGTTAGACCTTCGTCCATACAAGTTGTCCTAGGACTGGACAAACCGAAGGCACTATTTAGTATATCCATCTTAGGCACTGTTATCTAAGATTTATACAACAGCCCTTACATTTTACTCCGTCTTCAATTGTCTTTGGCATATATGATTCACAACGCTTATGCCAATACAGAGTGGATCTTTGGATAATAATCCAACCGCTCTCTCCATATTAACAACGTTAAAGTGGTCAAAACTTTCATAGTCTGTGATTTAACAATCAAAGAAAAACACGTGTACAAACAACGATATTATTTCCAGATGGAAATTATATCGATCAATCATCATTTAACAAATATATATATATATATATATATTCACATTTCCTTATTTTCTATGTTTAGAAAATATACGTTATTAACACTGGAAAACGTTTCCATGGCTTAATTACGTATCACTATTCTTCCACATCTATCAGATTCTATCTATAAACTAACAAGAGAACAACT